>JAQGAW010005157.1:0-10002 GCA_034698025.1 Phthiracarus crinitus | reverse complement strand
ACTCATAAGCGCTTATTATTATACTTATTATTGTATAATTTATCACAATCTTAATCTCTATTTAAGCGCTTACTTCATACTCACATTTAACAGTTATTACAGTTACTCTCAATCAGTTAACACAGTTACTTAAGTGATCTCACACTGTTAACACAGTTATTCACAGACACTCAGACACACATTCACTCAAATACTGTTCAATTTCACATATCAAACAACGTGTTCACAAACACACTCTTGTATTGTATTATAATTAAGTGTTATATTAAATCGTTATTAGTTATTGAAGTCAGTGACCATTTAATGGTATATCTTAACGTTTCGTGAAGCGCTTAAGATATTTGGTATTCGGGTATTATAAGGAATCGGCGGTACTGTGTTCAGTATCGCAAAACTATAAACGTTTAAAAAGTGTAATAATTGAAATTAAGCAGTGCCCGACCCAACATAAATTGTCGCACATGACATATTTCAATTATTTAATATTTTATAATTCAATTCTTTAATACAAGTTAAATGAGATAGTTTTAATATATTGAAAGGCTTTTAAATTATTGACCCTATATGTGCTATATAGTGAAACATAACGCTCCTAAGCATAGCAGTTCCAGACATCTATTTAGAGCGCATATGTAAAATAATATCTACTATGCTATAACTGTATTAACCAATTAGAAAAGTTATGAACAGCACTTAACTTTAGACCGCTGCCTAGAACTCACGATCCCATCGATTGAGAGAGGATCTAGTCTGTGCTATCACTAAATTTAAGTGCCATGTGCACAATAATGATGCAATAGGGATGTGCATACTGCAAACTGTCTGCAACCGCCCTTTTATTATTTAAGCCATAACACAGTAAAATATCTCTCAGTTAAACAACATCTTAACTAATTGTTTGGTCTTTAAACGACTCTTAATACTCTATTCTATTAATCTACGGGTGGAATGGAGTAGCGTGGAGGGCTTTTAAAGATGCGGTTGCTATCAACTACAATGCATTGTAATGTATTGCAGCACATGTAATGAACTTATTCAATGCAGTACATTACAATTCATTGTAGTCAATAGTAACCGCATCTTTAAAAACCCTCCAAGCGCCTCCTTTCCAGACTCAGCCGATATTTCTTTTTACTAAATTTTTTAATTAATTCCCTCTACAAAATAAAGGTGGTTTCAAAAAATTCGGCTTGATACAAAAATATTCCTGTGTAAATATAAATGATGTTTTCTATAAAGTAAAGCTTAACCAAATCTGCCATTTGGTCGACAAATAGAGAGCCCGACTATTCAAATTACTGCATTTCAATTAACAGTACATCTATCTTAACAATAAACTACTGCAACAGATGTATCGTTTTAATATTTTATATTTTGAATTTGATTTTAGTAATAACTTAATTTTTTTTGTATTTTGATTTTTTAATAAAACTTTTTATTTTGTATTTTGATGATTATAATAAACCAGGACTTGTTGGACCTCCACCACGACCATCAATGCCTCCACCATTATGTCAAAATTTAATTTGGAAATTAGGCCAAATTGGGATAAAATAGTAAAAGTTTTGGTATGGAATTTTCTGTTAGGTTGTAATAAAAAACTTTGGTCATATGTTTTGAATCAAATTAAATATTAGAATGACTAAATTGAAACCAATTTTATATTATGCTCCCCATACAATAAAAGCAGTTATTGTGAACAGCTTTATTTTTAGAAAGGTTTTCTTTTATGTTGAATCATGTGATATAGTACGAAATAAAATAGTCTATTATTAATAAATTTCGGTGAAAAAAAATAAATTGGATATCACACGATAAATTATGTAAACCAAAAAAATATGGAGGAATAGGAATATTTCATATAGATTTGTATTATGATTGTTTTAATTTATAGAATATTAAAAATCAAATATTCAATGAATAGTGATCAACATAAAGAATATAATCTTGACTGATGATAAAATTAAATTTCTAAAAAATAGATATTTTAAAATTATATATGATCCTCATAGTATGATTTGGAATTATATCGATGAAAAATTTAAAATTCTCGACATATATAGTTGTGTGATCAGAAATACGATGAGCTACTATATAACTTATATAAGTTGTTTTTAGCCCCAAAATAAGTTATTGACTCCTATTTTAAACTAAGAATAACGCTTTTTATAGTGCTGTTAACCTGAATAAAAGGAATATTGTTGTAAGTAATATCTGTTTTTTGTCAAGATAATAGTATTGATACTATTGAACATTACATTTTAGAATGCTTTTAAAAAATAATTTTAAAATTTTTTTATAAAACAATTGACATCTTTAGTGACTGTAGAGATATTTTTGAGTTGAATTGTGATATGAGTGACATCTGTCTTATAAGTAATTCTATTAAGTCTGTTTGCATTAGAACTGTATCAATTTTAAAATAAAAATCTGTTCTCATGACTTTGATGAACAGACTTTAAACAGATTTCTACTTAAAAATTTCGTGAAGTTCTTAATAAAATTTTATTATAAAAAATAAGGTTTAAAAATATACAGCAGATTGAATGTAGTAAAAAGATAGATAAAATATATGAAATGTTATATATTAACATATATAAGAATATAGTTTTGCTATAATAACGGATAGATGTGGTTGGCGTCACAATTGCTATACCTTTTTGCTGTACTTACCGGTTAAAACTTTCTTTAAAAAACCTGACGACTTATACTTCTTTGTTTATATTATTCTCGTGAAAATGCATGAAATTGTTCTGGATGTGTTGACAATTATACACTTCTTATGATGCATGGTCTCTGATTTCCCGGCTGGTGTAGCGCAAACCGGGGACATATACTTATATATATTTTCTTGAACGGGGAGTCGAGCTGAGTACAGATAAGCATGTATGGACCCTCATTGAAGCCAAAAAAAATTTTTTTGAACATTTAAAAAATAAATTTTTATAATAATTTTTTTTCATTTTTACAATTTTTTTTCGCTTACAGTTCTAAGAATTACTCGAACTATTATTATGCGAACTAAGTATGCCCGGACCCTCATACATGACCAAAAAAAATTTATGGACATTTTTTTAAAAAATTTTTTAATTTTTTCTAAAATAAAGTTACAGACTGTAACGCGTTTCTCACAGCATATGCAACTATATATATAAGAATTGTCGTTAAAATAGTTTGAACAACGAACTTGAAAGCGTATGAGATGAAGTCAGACAGACCAATCACTCGTGCGGGGAAGAGGGCTACCGGGGGTTTTAATCCCGGATTTTTTTAAATTTATAGTCGTCATCTGGTGAGAGAAATATAAACTAAATTAATAAAATTTTTGGCAAATTTAGAAAATTGTAGACATTTTTTTGCCTTAACGCTATGGTCTGACTTAGAAAATTTTTTCATTTTTCATAGAAAAATTCAAAAATTTTTTCATTTTTCATAGAAAAATTCAACAAATTTTTATTATTTTTCCATTTTAATATTTTTTCTTTTTTCATATAAAAATTCAAAACATTTTTATTATTTTTCAAATTTTATTTTATTTCAATTTATTAAATTTAAAATTAAATATAAAATTGATCATAGACGTCATCTTCGTTTTCTTGATTTTCTTCTTCGACATCATCTTCGCTTTCATTTTCTAATATTTCGTCAATTTCGCTGTACACTTCGCTGAAAATAGATGAGACATCGCTATCGCCATCTGCGTCGCGAGCTGCAAACGGTCCTATAGCTGGTCCTCCATTCCCACAAACAGCTCCACCAACGGCCCCACCAACAGCTCCACCAACAGCCCCACCAACAGCCCCATCACCTCCACCATTAGCGCCATTTTCGGATTCGGTGTCATCATCCAAAGCGTCAAAATCTTGGAATTGAAATTGCTCAGCAGGAGCGCCACCAAAACATCCACGATAAACAAGCGAAATATGACGTAAAAATATCAACAATTTTCGACCTGGAGTTCGATTGTGTGCAAATTTTTTTTCCCATTTAAATCTTGCGATGCACAAATTCATTTGTTCGCGCGATTTTCGGTCTCTATTTGATATAATAGTATTAATATAATCTTTAATTTTGATTAACGAAACATACTCAACATTTCGCTTCAATTGCATCCATAAATTTTCAATATGGTTTGTGGTCACCACTACTCCATCACCAAAACCACTTTCTCGCGAAAATTCATTATTTTTATGGTTTACCCACTCGTGACCATAATATTCTGGGAGGTCGTGTTCCTCTCGTATGTGAAGATCACAAATTCCCTGGTATACTGCAGCTTGATCTGTATGTATAACAGAGCCTTCACGAACCTTTTCTGCTAATATAGGGAACAGATTATCCCTATCTCTGGCATGCACTGTTTCAATGAAGAAGTTCTTTGTGTCATAAGCCTCCACACCACCAAAAACCCACATACTATAACGCTGACCAGCAAGAATCCGTCCTCTGTGATATTTATTAGTCCATAGGTGAGACTCGTCGAGTTCAACAATGATACCTGGACCACCAATTGGTTGCTGTTGTGATTCGACAACCATGTCACATACACCTTATAAATTTATAATAATATTTAATAATATTAAGATAGATTGTTAAAAATAATAGAGAAATATATACCTTTACAATAATTAAACCATGCAGTAACTGTTGAGGCAGCCATATTCATTTCTACCGAATGTATATGTCGAGTAACAAATTTTCTCGGCAAATGTTCAGTAAAACAAATAACAATTTTGAACACCTCTACAAATGTCAGTTTTGAGCGTTCAAACCATGTATTCTTTAGTGGACTAAAGGATTTTTTGCAACCTCCTCTCGATTGGCATCTCCATCTCCATCCGAGCTTATAATCCGATGAGTTTTCAATGCTGAGGCGTCCATGACATATTCTTCCTCGGGGAAGAATATTACCACACTCCTGATTAGGCACATGTCTTCGTGGCAATATATTCAACGCTTGAAATATTAGTTTAGCACCAATTTCCAAGCGTGGCATGGGATTGTGGTTAAAATGCGGAACCCTAGCATTATCACAAAACTCTTCTAACTTACGTTCGAAACTAAAAACATTCAAATCTTTGAAAAAATTATACACATCAGGATTCATTATTAGTATGTTTAATAGCACTTTATTATAAATTTTAATAATTTAGATGTTAAGCTTAACACTTATTGACAACAATATAAAATGAGAACTACATATAAGCTCATGAGATATACTTTCAGAACAAACAATAATATTGATTGGTTTGTGACTGCGACACCAGTTTGTGATTTGCTTGTGATTGGGACACCAGTTTGCAAACAAAGCTTTATTTATAATAATATTTTGTTTACAACTTTTCTCACTTAACCTTAATCTTAAATACTTTGTATTATTTAGGCTAATCCTTTTCAGTTGAAATGTTTTAATTATCTATGCATATCTGGAAGTTTTATACTTAAACAGTAGAAAGAATTTTAATAAATAATAAGTTGTATCAGATTTACACTTACAGTGAATTTTAATACAAATAATTGTTTCAATAGGCAGGTGTATATCTTTTACAGCTAATGGATGTAATTAGTGTACCATAAGATGCTTTTATAATTGATTTGATAGAAATATTTGTGATTTGTTGAAAGTATTGTATTATTCGATTTATGGAAAATATTAAACAAATGTTAGGCTAATATCTAATCCCTAAATATTATTGGAGATTCATTTGGAAATTTTTGTCAAAAAATTATACTCGTAATAATATATAAGATTTTAAACTTTTAAACAATTTATGCGAATCATTGTCATCACATTCGGTATCATTCAATGATTTGTCGAAAATTTGCTGAAATACGTTGGAAGCGCTCCAAAGCACCAGTTTATGCGCTTTAATACGTTTCGATTCACCGAATTTGAACACAACATCAGCCAACTCTTCGCTCGCGAATAATCGCGCCAAACCTTCATTAGATGACTGCATTACAATAACATTATCATACGTTTATAAATTTATTAATTATTAGATTATTAGTGATGAAACTCAAATGATAGCAATACTATGAATACTATAGTAAGCAAAACGTGTTCATAACGTTATACAACAAAATTGCGCCAAAACTAATACTAAAACGCAATGCATTTACATTTACATTTAACTTACAATTTCTAATATTAATATATGATTAATTGATATGAATAGATACGTATCATATTTGTTATTTCAACGATTGTTAAGATGAATGTATAATAAATCAGTAAAACAAATAACGTTACTTTTCTGCTTTTGAATCAATGATTAATGCGTTCAATAAAGCGGACACACATTCATGCATGAGTTTGGAGTGAATGCTATGATTGGATGGCAAACTTGATTGCAACACTCACTGCGATAAACTAATCAAATCACTTACCGTTAGTTTTTCGTGAGCGCTTAACAGTTAAGGTATAAATGCATGAAAGTTGAGTTTTTCTTATATTGAAAATTTCGAAAATTTTATGAAAAATCTTGAAATAATTAGCACTATTTTTATTGCTCAGGTAATTTTAAAACTGAGAAATAAAATCTGAACGAACATACGAATAAAATATTGTGTACGAGAAATAAAATTTGTTGGTTTTGTTGGGTTTTAGAAAAATAAATTTTACTTTACTGAAGTAAAGTTTTAAAACTAATGAATAGGGATAGCGATTTCCAGGAAAATCCCGTTTATATTCCTTAATTGCAATCCCGGGAGATTAATATGTAAGCATATGCTATTAAAAATTAATTATTTAAAAGTAGTTTTATTTTCCTATTTTTAAGCGTTTACGGCAATTTATTAAATTAATCCTGGATATGTACAAATATTCAAAAATATTCCCGTTTTCACTATTTTTAGCAAAAAATTTTTAAATATTAGTAGAAAAGCCTTCTATTTATTTTCAGAATAAAAATAAAATTAAAAATATAAAGCCCATTATAGTTATAAAAAAGTGGTTTTAAGAATTAGTAATAATATATATTGTTTATTGTTAGTAGACTTTGAATGTTTTTTTTATAGTGCAAAAACTTTCTGAAATAAAAAAAAAATTCTCATTCAAAAATTTCTCATAATATCCAATTCAACTTTTTTAAATAAAATATTTTAAAACTGCGTATTTATTTTTAAATTTCCTAAACTATACACAAGAACGACGTTTCGTAGAATTTCTTTCAACTAAATGTAATGGTCTTGTGCTTAGACTAACTATGGTAATCCAAACTTCTGTAAAATATCAATTTACAGGTCAAACTAAACTTTAGAGTAATTTACATTTTTAGTATAAACTTAATTTAACTTCAGAAAAATGCAACATAGAGTATAGGCATCGATGTTATAACTGTTACAGTATAGGCATATAGCATAGGCATCGTTATAGACTTAATTTTAAATATTAGTAGATTATAAGTGATAAAACACTCAATGCTAACAATATTATGAATACTATTGTAACAACGTGCAACGTGAGAAACGTGTTCATAACATTATACTATGTTATAAACAATTTTAATTCTACTTTTAAATTTTTTCTGCTAATCCGTTCGCATAAGGATATTTTATATTCAGAAAAATTTATTTAATATTTATAATTAAAATTTAAATTTAATATATTAGTGACCAATGGGAACTCAATATAAAAAACCCGTGAGAGCACTCTTTCAGAGCAATTTTTTTTCTTGCGGTTAACTTCTATATTTGAAATTATATTAATTTTAAACATATATTAACCATTAATAAATGAATTAAAAAAATATTTACAGTTAATAACTTTATTAATTTTTATCATAAAATTTTTATGTTACTAATAAAGTTGGGTAAAAAGCTGTAAGTGTGGTATGGTTGGATAGAACTCATCAATACCTATCCAATGATACCCTTTTCGAGTGGGTGGAGCTTAGTATACAGCTAAAAAGTCAAAATACAAAAAATTTAAAAAAAAATTATTTTAGGTTAAAAATATTTTTTTTGGCTTCAATGAGGGTCCAGACATGCTTAGCTGTACTCAGCTCAACTCCTTGGTCAAGAAAATATATATAAGTATATGCCCCCGGTTTGTGCTACACCTACCGATATTCCCTCTATTAGAGGAAGAATCAGATACAACTTTAGTAAGTTGTAACTTTTGTAAATTCTTTGTGACAATGACATAGCCTTAGGCTTTAATTTTTTTATTAGATATTTTTTTAGGTTTTTATGTTAATTTTTATCTTAATTAAGGTTTACTATAACAAAACATATAATTATTTATTGCTATTTTAATATCTAAAAATAGTGGAATTGAATTACACATTTATTGCCTTGTTTTACACAGCAATTGTTTCAATATCTATGGCTCATTTGTTTTTGTTTATAACGGTTTACTAATGAATACCATGGCTTTAATGGATCATTTATCTTTGGATTTTATTGTTGCTTTAATGTCGTTGATTAGATCATATGAATGTGGTTTGTTCTTCAAGACATTTGCTGGAAGTATACGTTATCTAATGCCGTCCAATAGCGATGCCATATTTATTTTAAGGTTAATAACTTTATGTTAATGACTTTAGATATAAAATATATATATTATAATTTGATTAATTTTATTTTACAGTCTTCTAAATGATTCTTGAATTGAAATCAGTCAACTCAAGATTATTTGACGTTTTTATTATTACATATCTTTGATAATTTTAATTCCTATTTAAATAATGTGATGAAGGTTTGGGAAACCAATTTTCGCAGTAATAATATTTTTATTTAATTATATATAAATAATGTTTTGATACTTTCTGTTTTTGAAACTATGTTTTTATATAAGTTAATTTAGACTTAAAAATTACTAAATAAAGTATCATCTTTTTGATAACAGTTCCATATGTTAATGGAAATAAAAAAATATTTTAAAATTTTTACATTTTTTGTATTAATTATATGACTTCAAGTCACTAAACACTTCTACTCAATGTTTTTATTTTATAATTCATTAATTTGTAATTGAATATATGATCTCCTTTTTGTAATTTCATAATATTACTGATATTTTGTATATTTTAATTTTGAAATAGTCTTTCATAACCACTATCACCACGACTAACACCTCCTCTACCATTGCCACTCGCCATTACCACCATTACCGCCATCACCAATATTAGCTTATATTTTTAAAATTAAATTTTTATTTATTTATATAAAATTGCGAACATATAAATTCATGGTTTGCGGCCTATACATGGAGTGCGGGCTATACATGGTTTGCGGGCTATACATGGAGCGGGCAATAAAAGAAATAAAATTACTTTTTGTCTAATTATTTTATAATTAAAAGTATCGAGACAAATCTCTGAGTGCTAGAGAACGAGCAAAAGAGCCTTTTGTTCTCATGCGCATTCGGCCCGAACCGCTACCTTAACCGCCGCCCCAAACGCCACCCGAACCGCTACCCGATCCTCCGCCTGAACCACTCATTTTTTAAGTAAAAATAAGCACAAAAATGTTTCACGACTTTATAATTAATTATTAATTTTTAAAAGTTCAATAATTATAGATTTTCCTGAACTATGGTTATATAAAATTGATTTTAAATTAAGTTTAAAATAAACAGACAAATTTTCAGACTTATATTTAATGTGATGTATTCACAAACATATTTTCAATCATTTACTTATTAATCATGTTTATTAATGTATTTCAAACAAATGTTATAAACTTTATAATGTTTGTTACTTTACATAATGTAAACAAAATTTCATTGAATAGTTTAATACACTATAATAGTGTATCTATTTTCAAAATGCATTGAAATCATTTTGATTGTATTTTGATAGCAGTTTCAATGGTAAATTCTACTTTGATTGTAATTTAATTCTGATTTTAATTTAATTTTAAAATCGATAACCAGTGCAACACTGTTGTATGCCGTTCGTGTGATAACGCGATGCTATCCGAACGAGGGGTGTGTTGCATACGATTCGATCTCTGCTAATGAGAACACTGACTGAATCGTGTGATTACCTGCGATGA
>JAQGAW010005156.1:0-10002 GCA_034698025.1 Phthiracarus crinitus | reverse complement strand
AGACTAATGTATTTTTCAATGTTAGAAAAATAATTTGAACAATTTTGAGCTGTGTTTTGAGAAGTTTCCTCTATAAGGGAATAAAGCTGATATTCACTGGTTGCGAGTGCTCTTTTAATGGCACTTTTCCATTGATTAAATAAATTTTCTATTGGATTTTGAAACGGCGAATAGGGTGCCAGAAATACCGTTCTATGATTTCTTTCTTCAATTAAACCTCGAACTTCTGTTTTTTGAGACCAAAATTTGATCATTATTAATATGGCATTTTCAACTTTGGGTTCGTCGCTATCGAACAACTCAAATAACTTAAGTTAAAAAATAGCAGAAATCGTGAGAATTATATGACTTATTTTGCACTTCGAAGAAGTATAGGGATGTATGATTCATTGCTGCTGAAAATGAGTAGTTTTTACTTCTAATCGAAGTTACTCATACATTTGCTCGTTTTAATGATCACCCAAACACAGATCTCATCCAAATCTATAAAACAATAAATACAATATGTTTTAGTTTTGTTTCAATTTTAAAAAATTAAATCGAAAATACCTGTACTCCTGTTTCATCAATGAAGTATATTTTACCTCTATTTGCCATTAATTCGGTATATAACATGGCATATTTGTACTCTGAAATAGTTGTTTGACAATTTATTCGCTCCTGTATTAAGCTAATCATTTTAACGGTGTAATGAAATTTGCAGACATACCGATTGATTGTCATAATTGATAAGTCAACGTTAAAATTTTTTTTGACATTTTGTTACCAATTGTTGAAGAGTTAATTGACAATATCTTCGTCTATCCAATCGATTAATTCTTTTCTATACATTTTATTTAGTACAACAGTTATTCATGTATACAGTAAATAATATAAGACTGTTGTTCTTAATTTAATCTTTTCCTTCGATGTCCCAAACGTTTTTCGTCGCTCGGCTTTCAAACCAAAAACTGACGAAACTTTATTGAATCCCTTATTTGATTCAATTGTCTATATTTTTAATTGTCGTTTTTCATTTGAAATCTTTTGATTAACTATTTTTGATGAATTAATTTCATTTAGTGGACCAATGCTCACATTCATTTTTGTTTATACAATAACATTTGTTTATACGTTACGCACATGTGTAGTAAAATGAAATGTTAAGAACATAAAATCATTTGTTAACTTTTGAGCGCAAAGAAGGTTATGTTAAAATCATTTGTTAACATTAGATAATGAATAGATATTTACTGCAAATAAATAATCATATGGTTGAACACAATAATAACCATTTGTCAAAAATGTGATTTATGCGCGGAGTAAGGCTTTTATGTGATCAAAGTTTACATTACAAATAGTATAATTTCAAAGTAATGCGGCTTATAATAAAAAATTAGGGTTGTTTTAAATTTTAGAGGTTAGAGTAGATGTTTAAGTTTGAACCAAAAGAACTGAAAACCGAACCTCATTATTATGGAAGAGAATTAACATTATAACGCGACTTAGCATTATATATTTAACTACCGTTTTTAAAAATGATTTGCGTTCTTCAGGAAAATGAACTTTAAAAGAAGCATTAAAAGATCAACTTTCGTTAATTATAATTATATAAATTTAATTTAACGAGTTTTAAGATTTTTGTCGAGATCTCCCTAAATATTCCAGGTTTAAAAATTGTCAACACTTTTTTCTGTTTTAGATATATTTTTTAAAGAAAAATATTTTAATAATAAACGAGGTCAATACAATCATAATATCTGACTTTAGTTTTTAGTTAGTTTTTGGTCGCTCATTCCACTTTGTTATTTTTTGGTTTTATTAGATATTAGTGGCAGATGCCATTCTATTTCAGTTTTATTTGATATTTTTAGACATTATCGGTATATGCCATAAGATTTCGGTATTATATATTATTTTATTAATAGAGGAAGATTCCATAGCAATTTTTGTTTTCAACATTGAATTTTTTCATATTTTCAGAATTTTTTTATTTCCAACAATGTGAATAACTAATTTTACTGCTTTTATACAATTTTCAACAATGTAGGAGGCTATTTTGTAAAATTTTTAATGATTTTAATTATTATAGGAGGAAAATTAAAATCCATTAATAAATATAAAGAAACATAAAATCCTTTAATTGTTATATAGAAAATTTCCCTTAATAAATATGAAGGGTGTGACAGACGGACGGACGTAAAATTCCAAATCCACATATCTGTCGTATTCAGATAAAAAGTCATTTTCAAAATTTTTAATTTGCTAAGTTCTAAGTAATGTTTTATGACAGAGATATCAAAAATGTTATTTTAATTTATCAGAAAACAATTAACATAAAAATTTAATCATAAATAAGTATTTTGTTCTAAAAGTTTTCAAATATGATTATCAATTAGTTTTATTGGATATTTGAGAATATTTCTTAACTTTGTTGTTTAAATTCATTGTGATAAATCAAATAACTTTTTATACAACAAAAATTATTCACATTTACAGTGAACTTATAAGTTTAGAGCCATACACTCGAGTGTTTCAATTGCTTTACAGCAATCATTATCAATGGCTTAAATTACGAAAAAAGAAGACTCAAAAATATTTTTAAAGTTATATAAACAATATTTGGGTATTATTTCAAATAACAAAATGCACAAAACTTTAATTACATTATTCGTAATAATAAATATTTTTGACGTTAGAGCTCATATTTATTGGATATATTAATATAAAATAGATGTGCGAACTCAACAATACTATTTAGGGTAAACTATAGTTTTATTGTAAAATTATTGATTATTTTGTTTACTTATTTCACTATAATAATACTTTAAAAATCGTTAGAAAAGCTATACAACAATGGATCAGATATAATACATACCAACTCCGGTTTATTCCAAACTCGTCCACAATCACGATCTACATTATACGTGAAATTAAGACATTGATAGGATATCTATCGGTCGACAATAAATTTGCTCGAATGGATTTTTTTCACGCAATTACATTAAAACTTCTATTATTTTTAATTAAAACATAATAGTTTTTTCATTTTATATACATTGTTGTAAAAGCACTTTTATCAGTGTATCATTGAATAATATTGATGAAGTGAAAATTTTCCGAACAAATGTATTTTTTCAATAATAATTTTTGTCAAAAATGAATTTTTCACAAAAATAGTCTCCTAATATCAAAAAATTCCTTTTTTAATATAAAGATAATCCCTATCTTTTTATATTAAAAAATATATAGAAGGGTCCACACACATACATACATACATACATACAGACAAACCGACATTGCAAAGCTATTGGACAAAGCGAGTGAAAACTAGATTTTTTAAATAATATTTTTGTTACATTGTCAAAAAATTGTTCTTATCAAAAATGAGTTTATTTTCCACATTATATTTTTAAAAAAGTCGAAAAGAATCCCTAAATTGTCCGTGGCTTTGATACTTATATTTTATTATATTAAGTTATGAAAAAATTCATTTTTTGTTTCAACAGAATATATGATTTTTAATAACAAAAGAACAAAAAAAATCCAAATTTATTTTAAACTAAATATCTGGATTCTACTTATAACTATATATTTCCTATTTTCATACTTTATATTTTAATTCTTAAGGACAAATTGAAAGCTTTTATGGAGGTATTTAAAAATTTCTTATAGTGAAAACGGGAATATTTTTAATATCCGGGATTATTTCAAGAAAGTGAAAAATATGGACAAAACTGGAAAATAAAACTCTTTTAAATGATTTGATTTGTTTACACTTGTGAGTTAGTATAATCTCCCAGTAATGCAATAAAGGAATATATGCGGGATTTTCCTAAATATAACTTTTTAATTGAATTAAATATAATAAAAAATTTACGATCGGCACTCGCTTCTCAGCCTCACGCTCGAGCGTTTTGCACCAATGGCTTAATCTTTCAATTTAATGGTTTATTAAAACGTTAGAGTATTAATCAGAGTATTTAACTAAAATTTTAAGTCTAATCATATTTTTGTAAAATCTAGAAAATCGTTTCACAGTTAAGTTTTTTTAAAGTTTTGAGTCACTTTCGTCGCTTTTCAAGTGAAAAAATTCAAATTATTTTCTTACCGTGTATTGATTCGGATATCATTCGAATGCAATGTTAGAGAAGATTAAATTCTGCTAATTTTAAAATAATTTTCATTACAAGTAATAATTACCTCAAAGATTACAAAGCTTTATATTTTTGGTCAAAAGTAAAAATATTTTCTATCAAAGATAATGTTTTTTAGGAGTGCTTTATTTTTTTAGTCAATATATATATCAAAAATTGTTGTTCACATTATTATGTTTCGTGAGAACATTTAGTCAAACAAGTGAATTCGCCTAAGTATGAAAAATGCGAGGATATGTCTAATTTGAAGCTGCAGTTTTGTACAATTTAAAAGAAAGATATGTTAATCAACTTATTTATGTAAGTGAACAGTGATCAGGTATAGCATGGCGTGGATATTATACATATTAGCATATATATTTTACCTAATTTTAACTTTGAACTTAGTTTTTATATTGAGGAAAAACGTTTGGTAAGATAGCTATAAATTAATACTGTATATATATATATATAGTATTAATACTGTATATATATATATATATATAGTATTAATACTGTATATATATATATATATATATATATATCGGTAACGTTTACTCCAAAAACATGAATGAACATTTAAAATACAATTTGCACTTTCAATCGATTATTATAGTTAATTCAATATATTAATTAAAACTTTGCGCACTAGAATTTTTTAAATATCGATTCTTATTTGATTAATTAAATTTCATATTTTTTCATCTGAATTTTTATGAGGAAATTATTGTCAAAAGTACTTCAATAAGTGAATCGAAAATTAAATTTGTATGTATTTGTCATAAGTTATATATCATAGGGAATTTAAAATCGTTAGAAAAACTAATGCCAAATCGTTAATTAATCGTTAGAAAAATTCGTTATAAATTTTAGATTTAATATCTATCAAATATTGAGTTTTAGTTAACATAACCCTACATCTTTTAAAAATTTCATTAAAAAGTTTTCTCTTAACACAAAAAATATAATAGTGAAAATGAAATCAAATAAAAACTAATGAAATTACCAGTTTTTATTTTAAGCTATGTTTAAGTTTTTCATAAGATAATACAAAATATTATCAAACGAATTCAACAAATCTTTAATAGGAATTTTTTTGAACGTTCTTATTGTATTTTTAGCATATTTTAGTTCATTTATAGATAACCATTCGTTAAATATATTTAAAATCGTTAGTTATGTCTAAATTCGTTAGAAAAATTTAAATCAATTTAATATCTACAATGATTAAGATCGCAGCACATACAGTATAGTTCGAATTACAGACAGACTTACATGTCGAATACAATAAATTGTTAGGACAAAGTGAGCTAAAATTGATTCATTTTAGTGATACATGAAGATTAAGGACTATGAGCTTTTGTTACGTTTGTTTGTTATTGAGTTAATTTGGTATATAAGAAATTCAAGATCAAAGTTTAATTTGGTTTTATACATAGTTATTCAAATATGCATTGTTTGCTACATTTATAATTTAAATATAAAATGAGGCTTATATGCAAAATGTTTTTTACAAATAAGATAAAAAAATTGTTAATATCGATGGTTACAAATTTTGGTGTATTTAATGACATTTGACTTTAATAATTAAAAAATAAAAGCAATTAATAACAAATAATCTGTGCATTGATGTGAGATTATGGTAGCGCTTAAAAAGATTCTAAAATTCATAATTACATTAATTGTAAGCACAGAATATTACGATGTACTGTAGCTTTACTGACAAATAACATTTGTAAATAAATTTCACCAAAACAAAGTTCAAAGTTTTTTTTGATGATTATGTGATAAAAGCATTCTATATATTAATTTACGAAATAGATATTACGAGCATTTTATGCATTAAAAACTAGAGAACGTGCACATAAAAAAATTTCTAATGAAATGCTGCAATAAAAATACTCATACTCTTATTTATAGCGATATCACAAATACGTAACACACTTATGCAGTGTCCGTCTCTTCGGCGACATTTGAAAAGAAAGCGGAAACAGTCAGACAACAGAGACACGCCATAAACAGCCCAAACATGATGAAAGTGGACGTAACCAACCAGAAAGCGTATAAGTAAACGGTTTTATTGCAATAGTGGTCACTGTCACGATCCGTATAATTTGGTTCGTATATTCGATAAACCAAAACACATCCCACTATAAACCATCCAAAAAGAAAGCAATTCAGAAGTGATTCTTGTTTTTTGTGTTGAATCATATTTTCTGCTTCAGACTCGGAATTCGCGGCACGATTACCGCATTGCGACCATATATTCATGAGATTCTTGAACAGCCAAACGATTCCGCCCACCAATAAAAATGTGGGTATATTTTCTGCGGGACACTCATTCATATATACCGATCCAATCACTATCATAGTTAGTGGTATCACAATCGTGAATCCAATGATTATCGTGCATCCAATCGTTCCGATCAGCAAAACGATTAATTTCTTAAGAAAGTCGATCACACCATTGGCTGATTTCCTCACTTCCCTCACCTGACCAAACAATGACTGATACGATGGCGGCGGCGCTTCCGGATTAATCACCTCTTCATAAGTGGGTGGCGGACCAGTCACGCGACCCATAAATAGCGGAACTGTTCCCGGAATTGTTGCGTATGGCGGAGGAGATAATGGAGACAATGGAGAAGCAATGGTTGCGTTGCGCTCTGAATTGGAAGACAGAAGTGGCGGAGTTTCGCCCATATTTACCATATTATCTGACGACGACTCGCATAATATGACGCGATCTGAACAAACGTGCGCTCTATTGTTCCCATTCAACGACATTTTAATGGTTAATCACCAAAATTACTTAAAATATAATAAGTGGAATCAAATCACATGTAAAATATGATATAATCAAATAAATAGTGTTTGAAATGACACATCAAATACATAATACATTATACATAACACAGTTTTCCGTATGTTTTGTGATGTGATCGCCATATGAGTCGAATCCAAAACAATATCATACGTTATCATACAGCAAATACGTTAGTGTTTTAAGAGTTTCAAAAGTTTTATATTTCAGATTCAGTTAAAAAATTCAATATCCTGTACTTTAAATGTAAATAATGGTAAAAATCGAATATTTTGTTAATTTTCATGTTTAAGCTGCATATCTGTGGTGTCAGTATTTTATTGAAGATAAGTAGCAGTTGATCAGTATTACAGCGCTTTTGAGTTCATTATCACAAACTTTTTAAAAATCTTAGAGTTAGTGATTCATACGTTTATATGATTGCAAGTATTATATACCGTATTATTAGAAAATAATAATTTTCAATGAAAAGTCGTAATGTTAGAACTGAAACTTAAACATCTAAAATTGTAACATTTAATAGCATTTAATCTTTAAATTGGAAAAACTTTTGAAAACTAAAAAATATAACAAATTATTTAATTATATATTTGATTATTTTTTCAAATTTTCATTGACTATTCGTTTCAAATCGAGTTTTATGTGTTGCGCACACTGTAAATGGTCTAACATGGAGTGATTGGTAAGAATCGAGACAATAGGTAGACCTAAATTCATTAACTCCGATATAATCGATTCTTCATTAAAATAATCCGTATATAAATTTGATAACAACACTATTAATGACGCTAAACGAGTAGAATATTCTGTTCTGAGTTGATTTACTCTTTTCAATAACATAATTATGAAATCACTATCTATCAAAGTTAAACCACATCTTGATATAAGTTGTTCCTTGAATTCGATGTGATTTTCACCGCTAAATACTTCTTCGTCCAAATTAAAAATATTTTCTATAGTATTTAACGCTTCTTCGCAATCATCTATTTTTCTGCTCAAAATAGTTTTGAAATCATTGATTGTATCGCGATTTTGCACAAATAACCGATAAAAATCTCTAATAACTGATTGTATGTCATCAATAGCTTCGAATTCGAAGCAAACCTGTTTCACAAATTTAGTTCTGATTAATCGCGAATCTTTTTTCTGAATCTTGTCATCGAATAATGTCATAAAATCAAGCATTACTGAACATAATCTTTTTTGATTATGTAATATACGTGATATCGAAGTAACAGCAGAAGAATCGCAATGACAAACCAAATTCAATAAGTTGTTTACTTTAACGCTATTATTAGCGTTCATATCCACAAAATTACTCGCAAAAATCATTTCAATTATCGATCTTAAAAATTTAATCAAATATAAAAATTAGAATTTAAACAAATTATAATAATTTGGAATTAATTACTTTTCTTCGGTGTCACGAGTGATGCAATATCTTAGCAAACAACCCGATGGTAACTTAAAAATGAATTTTAAGAGATGTAGTGTTTGCGGATATTTTTCACAAATCACGTGATAAACATTGGAAACGCTAATTAAGACTCGTTTGCGGACATCGAGTACAGAATCGCCGGTTCGCGCGATAAACTGACAAATCAACGCATCCGACAGAATATTCTGTGATTTATAACCTGAAGTGTTGTCCACTGCAGAGCACGTGTCCGCACGAATTTGTTGCTCGAAATCTTGAAATCTTTTCGTTAAATTTCCCTGAAGATTGTTAAGTATTTGTTCATCGATTTGTGTTTTAAGCAAAACTTCTGCGGTTTGTACGCAAGCGATACGTATTTCTGGTTCGATATCCGTAAACCGTTTCAGAAATTCTTTCCAAATATTTCTACAATTAATTGTCATCAATTCTCTGGCGATATTAATGCCCGGTAACTCAATCTTAAGACTAAATAGCGATTTGAGAATTAAAACCATTCGATATCTTTTAGCGATTATTGGATCCGATAATTGATGCTCAAAAATCCATGGATACTCTCGAGATATGTTGACGAAGAACGAGGAAACGCTGTTTGGATCGTTAAACACCAATTGAACGCTCGTTTGGCGATCAGTAATGAAACACGAAATGATGGCATTCATCATATACTCGATCACTGATTCGCGTTTATCGCTAACCAATAGTTTTGTAAACTTTTCGTACGCATCGCTGTTTGACTTTAATTCATATGATAATCATTTAATTATTAGATGTTAATGTTTGATGTTAAACATGTATTGATAAATACGTACATTTCTATTATAAATCATTTGAATGAGTATTGATTCCAATGAATAAATATCATCACATTTATCCGCAAATAATTTTTTTCGTGTTTTTGACATATTTTCAACTTATATTCTTAAGCATATGATTAATACAGTAATCGTTTAAAATGATATCAAATCAAAAGATTATTTGTAAAATAATTTCTATTGAATTATAATAAATAAATAAAATCCAAAATATTAGAATCAAATAAATCATTGAAATCATATAACGTAATACGTATTGAGTGTAACCTATACCTAATAAACAGTGGCTAATACTATACCGGGTAACAGCTATGGCTTATATATTATATTTTAAACGTTACTTTACAGTACATAAACCGAAAATAAGTCTCATTTCCAATCAGTGAAAGCTTTTGCCTATAATTTCGAATTAATTTTTATCTGAGTTTTCATTTTTAAGTTATGATAGTTTTTGGTCATTCGCTCTCTTCTATCGCTCGCTCCCATTATTTTCGTTATGTTTTGTTAATTTATATTAAATTATTATAATTTAATGTTTCGTAAGTAATATATTTGATGATTTAGAGCGGCATATGCCACACAAAAATTCGGAATATTACATTCTTATTCTATTTAAATTAAATAAAAAACTGTAAAAACTTAAATTAACACGGAATATGCCGCAATTTTATATTTAGATAGTTTTATTTACGATCGTTTTTGGTAATTTGCTCTCTTCTATCGCTCGCTTCCTTTGTTAACGTTATGTTTTCTAACTTTGAAATTTATATCTAAACATTTTCGTTATTTTGTAAGTAATATAGTTGTCTAATT
>JAQGAW010005155.1:0-10002 GCA_034698025.1 Phthiracarus crinitus | reverse complement strand
ATTCAATATTTTGTATTTTAAGAAAATATCATATTCAATATTCTCACATAAGAAAATAAAATATTTTCCTAGCTTTACTTATGATGAGAAAAATTTTTTTATTCTGATTAGAAAAGTGTTGAGTGTATACAATAATAATTAAAGGTTCACAACTCATTTTTACTTAATTTAAACTTAATTGGAATACTTATTGCTTTTCTCATTCATTCCGTTTATGCATATTATACCTAACATTCTTTGACTCAAATTATTAAATTTTGTGGTTATTTGGTCATTTTATTGTTTAAAATTGATTTCGATTTTGTTATATTAATTATCAAAAATTATTAATACACAAAAAAGTAAAAATGAGAGAAATTACATTAAAAATATTTAATAAGTGTCAGCTAAAAAATTTGTTTAATGAATCAAGTTGTGATGATTCATTTTTAAGAGAAAAAACTGTAAATAATGTTCAAATTTGATTAAAATAATTAAAATTGTTCTGACGTTAGAACAAAAAATCAATAATTTTCAAATTCTTTCCTTTAATATATTAAAATAGTTGCGCAAAAGCATTCAACACAACATAGACTATTAATATCTCAGACACATTCACAAAATTCTTCTCTTCTTGACACAGATATGGAGTGTTGAATAGAGAAAGAACTAAAAACATGTTTACATTAACGTAAGTGATATGAAATGGTGTTAAAGTTATTTATATTTATTGTTAATTGAAATTTAAACATTTCTTGTGATTTAAGGTGAATATGGTATTCATAAACAAATAATTTTCTATTTCTAATTCTTATTAATTAATTTTGCTATTTTTGAATTAAGATTATTTTCCTCATCAATACAATTATTTATTTTACAGTAATTATGCAATGAATTTTGAGATATTTACTGTATATTTAAGATTTTTCTGGCATAACGAGAACTGTTTACACGAATAATAGCTATATTTTTGCTATTTTCTAAAAAGATTGTGAATTCGATTGTCAAAAAGTTTTAAAGAAAATAGCAACTATTAATTTTAAGAAAAGTTTATTAATTAAAATATATAAATTGTTAATAACTGTATAATTAGGTCCCAATTGGTTTAAAAATGGATACGATTTGGTTATCGCAACAAAACGGGACATTATTTTATACAAGTGTACAATTTGAGCATCAATTACTAGCCATTAAATCAGTTTTATGGAGAATTTTTTTCAATACTGTGTTCTGTTTAACTGGAATTAACGGTTTAATCGGTAATAGTGTCGTAATATTAGTGCAATTAAAAGGCAAGAAATCGGACCCAAAAATGAGAAAATATCTCATTACTTTGTCGATATGTGGTATTATTATAAGTGTTTTTAATCTACCCTTCGTTTACATCGATTTTATGTATGGTCTGTGGATATTCCCTCATTGGTTATGCAAATTTTCGCCGTTTATTCGCATTGTTTCAGTATTTGTCACATCCTATACTCTAACGATAATAGCTATAAAATCTCTAGAAAAAACACGGTTTTCGTGCATAAATACTTTTAAAAAATTTAATGGCAGCGTATTACTAGGTATTGGTTGGGTTAGTGGCATATTTCTTGCTTTTTATTCATTAAAATTAAGCAAAATACAAGAATTTAAGGTTTATGGTATTGGTTACGCCGATTGCAGACTTAACGACATCTTGAATACCGAATATTTTGTGTACGGTTGCGTTAATGATCTATTAAAATACTTTATACCACTGATTATAATACTACTCACTTATAATACTGTTTACTATCAGTTATATTGTTGGAAATCGGATCAATTAAATGGTGAACAACGTATAACTAAAATCAAGAAAATGAAAATGTTTCTGACAGTGTCTGTTGTATTTTTCATTTGCTGGTTACCAATAGAAGTGATTGTTTTTATGTTCCGCTGGTCTGATATACAATATGTCAATTCAAACAATTTGCATAAATACGTTTACGGCTTCTTAATATTCTATTGGCTGGCATTGGCTGACAATGTCATAAATCCATTCATTTATTTTTTAATGTGGAAAGATTTCCGCTCCGATTTAATTCATATATTTAGAAACAGTGGCAAAAAATCAGACATTTATGGATCTGTTTAACTCGCTGTTTATTATGAGTGCTTTAAGCTTTAAGCAAACGAATTAAATTATTCTGCAGATATTAAGCTTGAATTAAGACAATTATAGCGCAAAATAAATAGTTGTATGGTTCAAAAATTTACTAAAATAACATTTAAAATATCAAACATTGTATAAAATTAATTTGCTTTGTTTTATTTAAAAACTTTTATAAAAAATATTTCTCCGGTGAATTCCAGTAAAATCTCAAAGGGTAAACCAAAAATAAGAAGATCTGTTAGTATAGTTTTTAATATTGAACTATATAAGCTGTTATATAACTTTTATTTTCTAAATTTTAGTAATTTTCACTGAATCAGTAAATTGCACCAATATTTTGCCGTTAAAAACACTAAAACATATGGCAGCGAAAATCTTTATTTTTTATTGAAAACATAAATAAAATGTATAGCAAACGCTGGCAATTATTTCTAGCATTTTGCCTAACAATTACATGTTTCAAATCTGTTTATACATTAAGAAAGAGTATGTATTGAACTATTTTTTAAACAAATATTTTTCTAAATTTCTTAATTTTTTAAACATAAAAAATAATTGTTATTAAAATACAGTTACTGTCTTACCTGATAAACTATTGGACACATTAGTGACGGAGAATATTATCGCCGCTATCGATAAAAATGTGTCGAACGTCTTAAACACAATGGAAGATCTATCGTTAAAAGTTAATATTTCAATTGATCTGAAAACTATTGAACCTATCAATAACATCACGTCTATTCAGTTAAACTTAACGACACCAACTCTATTGGATGCAATCAATGCTTTCGTTACTACAATCGCTGTCGAAGGATCGGCACCAACAACAACGACAGCAAATACTACTACTACTACAATCACAACAACTACCACTACGACAACGACGACTACTACTACGACCACAACTACAACAACCACTACAACTACGACGACAACCACAGTCTCACCTCCAATACAAGAGTTAGCTCCGCCACAGATTCAGCAAAGTTTGCCATTTTCGCCAAAACCAAAAATTCAGAATCCTTTACAGCGATTATTGACTGCTGTGTTGAATATATATTTAGGTCCAGTGCCAGTACCGGTAATTGCTAAGAGTTTGGTTAAAATTCCGATACTTTATGAGTTGCTTTATGGACCATTAAATTTTATTAATCCATACTTTAAACCTAATCCATAAGGTTTTTCAATTTTACTTAATAAAATATTTTTTTTATTCAATGTTATTTTCTAATTAATGTCGAAAACAATTAAATAGTTCATGGTTTTAGAATCAATTTTAAAATATTAGTTTTTTACTCACTAATTCAAGAAAACCCTGTATTATTAAAATGCTATAAATTGAAATCTGATGCGACACACACTTATTAAAAGTTTAAATCATATGATTTTTAAATTACGTAACAAATATGGTATCGCTTTTGCCATTTCTAGCATTCATGTGCCAAAACATGACTAAAGCGTTGATTGATTTAAAAATTTCATCTCCAGTTAGTTTACAATTAATCAGTTCACCACTAATTTCAGCAAACCTTTGCTTCAATAATACAAAAAGCGAGAAAAAACTTTTTCTACAAGACATACGTTTACTTAATTCAACAAAAATTCTATTATCCGAGTCGTTGATCGGTGTTAAAGATAATCTCACGGATCCGTTACGCACGCAGTTATTGTTGAAACTAAAAGATAGTTTGCAAGCGTTTGACATGCAAATCGAAGACGTGAAGAGCAAAGAAGACATTAGTGATGAACAGTTTCGATTTTTGCAATACACTCAGTATTTAGTTTATGTATTAGAGTCGTATACGTCTAAGTATTCAACCGCTTAATCGTATTTAATTGATTACAATTTTAGATCATTTCACTCAAATATTTCAATTAATGGTGTTTTCGTTTTAATAAATTACAGTATAATGCGATAAAATTAAATATTAATCATTATAAATAACTTCTATAACAAATAAATAGCGTAATTATATTATTAATTAATAATTAATGTCACATAAAATCCAACAAAAATCACAATTTTTTTTGTATAAATGAAAATCAATTTAATGAATGTATTTCGATAATAAATGAAGTATCTTAGCATTTATATACTTTCCAACCATTTCGTTGAATATGAAATCAATGTGTGTCCAGGAATTCATTGGTATTAAAAACTCTTCTAAAAGTGGCACTATATTTACGAAAAAAATAATAAATATTGATTCGTTAAATATTAAATATTCTGTTTGTTGTCTTACGACAAATTATTCCACTATAGATCACATTTACAACGTTTGAAATTGCATTACCTTTTAAATAACTCTTTAATTTACTAATATCCTCAAAGTCCGCTAATGAATCATTCATTCCACTAATAAGTGCGATATGAGTTGAAGTTATATTAAAGAGCGGATAATCAGGCGGTTTCCAACTGCCATAGAGCTGTAAATTTTTGATAATACCATAATCAAATTTAGCGAAATTATTATTCACAATTAATTGCATGAAATGCGCCATTACTGTAGTGGATGAGTCGTCTAGTAAATACTCGATTAATGAATCAATTGTTTTCTGTTAATTATAATTATTTATGAATTAATAAATATAATAATAATGTAAACATATTATGTTTTAATGAGTTAAGGAAATGGATTATTATTATTCAGAATATATTTAATAATTGATATATACTTTACTAAAATAATTGTTTAGCTGTTGTAAATCGTTTCCACCGTATAAATTGATGAATAACTTTTTTAAAGATGAATATTTTAGCAGTGACATCGGAAATGAGCTAAAATTTAAACATTAAACTGTTCGACAATCAAACTTATGCATAGGAAAATAAAAGTTTTGCACAAAAAAAACAGAAATAGCTTTCATTACCTCAAAATAGGTGCGAAACCCAACTGAACGATTCTGTTAGTGAGGAATGAGTTTTTAATATTGGAAACAAAAGCTATCGGTGCTAATGCTATAAAGGGCTTAATAATACGAGAATAGTTTGGATGCGATGATAATAACGCGAACATGTTTGCTGTGCCCAACGAATAACCGATAAAACTTAAATATTCTAATCGGTAAAGAAATTTAAAAATTAACCAAAGTTTTAATTCATTAATTTAGAGAGAACTATGGTATGTTAAAGTCGTTAGTTTTATAGTTCAGCTCCGAATACATAGAATTATGAATGAAATAACCTTTTCGGGTAAATTTTAAGATATAATTAATGACGTCTGGAATATCCAAAACGCTCAGTTCGTCGATCGTAAATCTCCAAAAATCTGTGCCTTACAGTAATATAATTAAAAATACATATGTATTGAATTAGTTCATAACACTTATATACTTTTCGGGTCTAATTTAGTATGATTTTTTGAGTATGAATTTCCACGAGAGTTTAGGAGCCAAACGTCGTAACCACACGCCGATAAAACAAATCCAATAGTTCTGCCCACAGTTTTGAATGTCGAGCAATCAGTTATGATACTGCCATTATCTTCGCTGTATACACCACTGCTATTATCGAGAAATCCATTTCTACTTCTACTTATTAGAAAACTGTTAGAGTTAGCTGTAAAACCATGTTGTAAAACAACAACATTATTGTGATTGCTGTTAACATATGGATTTATAATGCGAAAAATAGTTAATATGTAGCCATCAGTTGTTGTAACGAAATGCGTTTGCGGTCTAAACCCGCGAGAAGCTATCAGTTCGACCTATAATCGAATTTAGCTGTTAGTTTTCTATATACAGTATTCATGTTAATAAATATTAAAGAGTTTTATAAATATCAGAAACTTATGTTTTAAGCGATTTAGTGTAAGGTTACAAATATTTTTAAATATTATGAATTTTAAATACAAATTCTGGACGTTTACAGAGTGTTTATTGATGTCATTTTCCAAACCATTTATATATTTAAGACACAGTAAAATTGTGTAATATGTTGTTAACATTAAAGGCAATGAAATTTTCAGTGCCAAAAATAAACGAAACACAATTTGCATTTTTAATTTCATTTTCCTTATGGGGTTTGTTTATGTTTAGTTTAATTCTCAAATATTTTATAATTTAGTCTTACAATCTCGAAACGAGTCGGTCTTTTAAATTTATGTGTTTGTCTCGCTTTATCATAATTTTGAAGATTGTGAAGTCTAGATTTAGAGTTATATTCTTATAAATTTCTATAGTAATAAAAACATGCGCTAAAATAAAAATTTGGATCCACTGTAAAACTTAAAACTTATTCCACTCAAAATATTTTCGATCTTAATTTTCAAAAATCTAAACAATAGAACGGCAAAAATCATTTCAAATGAGTATTAGGGAGCGATCAATGAGCTTTATTGTGTTAAAGCAATAGTGAAGTGTTCGGTGAAAAGTTGAGAAATTTGTAAGATCCGTGTGAAAAGTTCTATTTTCATTACACCTGAAATATATATTTTGATATAAATGAATTGAATACACTAATAGCAATATTTTATCATTTATAGTTACACCGTATTAGCGAGTAATATATTCTTAATTATTTTTGTTAAATTTATCAGAAAAAATTGAAATGAAATTATTTGTATTGACTGTTTCTATACCTCTTTTCATCTGTTTATATAGTAAGTCAAGTTTTAAATTAATTTTGAGTTTTAACACATTAATTTTCAGCCAATATTATTCATTTTTATAACGCATTTATTTTTAAATATTCTTAACTCAAAGTTTATATGTTCTCAAACCTTTATTTAATTATTCGTTTTTAAATAAAGCTACATTTGGTGTTAACAATATTTTATGGACTTAAGAAACTCTATTAGAGTAAAATAAGTCAACACATTTATTGATAAAATTTTAAAGTTTTCTTAAACATTTTTTGAACTAATATAACATAGGCTGCGATTCATTTATAATTCGAGAAAAGCGTGATCTAAAATCAGATCTTATAGTATTAGTAAATGATTTATTGCTGAGAGCGGATCAGGAAATTAAGATTTTGAAGCAACAAAATAAGACGGAGAATGCAACCGAATTAATGCATATTGAGACCAAAATTAAGGAATTAGAGGTAAAATTAAATCAAGCAACGGATCAAAATGAAATCAATAAATTGGAAGATGAACTCACAACAGTTGGTGGCAGACTATATATCGTTTTAGATTTGCTCGGAATTCAATTGAACGCCAAAGAAGAGAGATTAACATTAATCGTTACCGGAGAAGCATTGATTTTGAGAGCAAATAACGAAATCCAGAAATTAGTGGAACAGAACAGGACTAACAGTGTGCAGTTGATTAAAGCCGAAGAGCAACAAATCACTGCATTAGTGGCACAATTAAAAAACGCCAAACTAGAGGTTGATGTGGAAGATATAGAGCTTAGACTTCTCGAAGCGGAAAATCATTTGCGACAAGAACTGCTAAGAATAGGCGTGGCTTGGAATGTGACTGACGTTAAAATCATTTTGCTTCGAAGAGCCACTGAATTAATCTCTAGAATCAATACTGTTGTCGAACGATTACAACAGGAGGCGAATGCGTTTCCGGTTCGAGAGAACGAGTTTAATAGAATAATTGCGTCGTTTATGATGCATTCGAGGAGTTTAGAAATATTAGCAAATGACTTAAGGAATACTGTGGATGAAGAGCTGTTAATGGTAATTGAGCTCAATATTATTAACTTTGAATTTTCAATAGAAATAGAATTGGCTAATATCGGTGAAAGCGTTGTCACAACTCATGAGCGACAGCTTCTGATTACCGAACTCGAAGAATTGGCCGCTAAATTGTTGATCGAGTCTCGAAAGTTGATGGCGAAGAATAGGACTCTGGAAGCTGAGGGTCTGTTTAGGGAACAGCAATATCTGGTGGATTTGGATGTCGAAGCGAGAAATGCGGTGAATGCGCACGAATTTTTGTTTATTGAGAGAACGTTTAGACAAATCGAAACCAGAATTTTGGAATTATTAAAACAATTAAATGTATGATTTAATTAAATTGTATATTAAATAAATTAATAGCAAAATAAAGTAATTTTATGAGTATTTTTCGATACTGTATATTTTGAAAAATTAAAATTAATCGCACTTCGTCTGAATAGCTCATTAATAATGAGTCATTATGCCTCATAAATACTATATTATCGTACTATATAATAGATTTATTTTTAAGGGGGTGCTAGATAAGGGTTGACCACCCCCTAGAAATTTGGCCACTCCCCAAACCCAAATAGGGAAAATTCAATGACGAAAAAAATTAGAAAATTTTGAAAATTTTTAGCTCAAATGTTGAAAAACTGTGCATCAAAACCAATAAGTTTTTGTGACATCTTTAAATTTTGGTCAAAATTTTAAAAAATTATCGTTTAAAATCGTTGAGTTTATCTAGGGGGCGTGGTTTAGGCTTTTTTCGAGAAAAAAATTTTTAAAAAATTTTTTTTTTTAAATTTGGCCTTAAGAAAAAAAATTGTCGTTTAAATCCGATGAGAAAGGATTGATGAGAAATGATTGGAAAAAGGATTTGATGGAAAAATATTATTACCAGGAAAGTAAGCGGAGTTACTTTTGTCTGTTTGGAAAAGGTTCTATCGTATTATTCAATGTTTAATCAAATATGAAAATACTGTACAAGTTTGACCCCTTATTTACAATTAAGTGGTTGACAGTCTTTAATTAACTGACTTATTAAGCTATTAATAGCTATTTCAGTATTGTTTCTTCGATACACTAAAATAAATATTCACAATTAATAATTATGTCAAATATGAGCCGTTCATTGAACTATAGGTTTTCAACTTTCATTTCTTTAAATTTAAATTTTCTAAAAAGTAAATCCAATGTTGTGACTAAGAATTTAATTTTTTAATATTTTCTAAAATTAATGTTTTACAATAATTCAATTCTCAAAGCGTTGTTTAAAAACACTATATCTTCAGATATTAATTTAAAAATTTAATCGCTATCAAAATTGTTTGAAGAATATATATCGAAACCATAGTCATCCGCAGTTACTGTAGAAAAACAAAATGAACAAAATATTATTTACGAATTATTATATTATCAAATATAAAACAAAATTGTTTTAATTTATTCAGACCCACAAAAAGATGCCATCACATTAGTGAAGCAGCGAATACTATGAGAATGTGAATGTTCGAAATGTGAACAGAAATAACTAAAAACTTTGCATAAAAATGACTAAAATGTAATTGTGTTTCAAGCGAGGCTAACATTATGTGTATGTATCGCGCAGTGTATTGATAGCTCGCAAACGCTTCACTTAAAAATAATAGTTAGATATCGTTAAGCCTATTAGGCATTTGTTTTCAATTATATATTTTCTTAAGTATAGTTTTTTTTAATTGATTCCTGTCTGTCACTTATTTATAATTAATTTGATTGTGTTTGTGAATGCGTGGACAGATGCGGAAGCGATCGTGTTAGACTGTAACGCTGGACACGCATCCAATTTATAAGTATCTGTAATGTACGGTATAATCGTTTTCTCATTAATTTATTTAATAAATATAAATTAATAGTATCCTCGTGTAAGTTATTGACCCCAGTCCTAGTCTTAAGGGAGGGTACCCAAGGATAGGCCTAAGAGTTTGTTTGGCCATCGCGTCTTCAGTAGTTTCGTTTAGCGTTTTGGCGTATCTTCGGTGTCTTCGAGTGGACAATTGATAAGGAAGTGGTGATAAAGTATTTCATTTGGTTGTACTGTATTTCATTAGCCCTATCGCTATCATATCTAAAAACTATAATCACTAAAAATAACAATAAAAATTATATCTCTCTTTACTTATGTCTCTCTATTTGACTGCATATAGCAGTCCTAATTTATTCTTAAAAATTATAGTTTAATATAAATGTCTGTTTATCATTTTTGTTTGTTTGTGTGTCTTTCTCT
>JAQGAW010005154.1:0-10004 GCA_034698025.1 Phthiracarus crinitus | reverse complement strand
TGCATAGATTTTTAATAGTGATTCGAGCGACTATTTTCTTTTTGTTCGGGTAATTATTCAAATATTTCCACAGGAATAATTTTTTTTGGTAGAAATACTGTACAGTAGACAAATAAATTAAGATTATTTTCTGACGTTTGAATCACAATAATAATTGTGGCGTCAAATTCAAAAATATTATTTAACGAATATACTGCTCCATTGTTTTTTCGGGAATAAACAGTTCCTGAATTCTCGCAGGTAATTGTCATAATTCCCAACCAAATTATAATTGTTTCGCCATAAACACATTTTAAAAAACAAGTAAAATTCACCGAACGATCCGTTTAAGCGAAACTCTTTCCAACCACTTTTAATTTATTCTTAAATAATAGCCTAAAAAACAACTGCTAACGTGCTTTCTACAAAATCTAAGTGAGTGTTTGTGCGGTACATCTGGCGTTAAAACATATTTTGCCGTCAATATCCAATTTACCTTGGATTTAAAGTGTTAGTAATGATGTATTCACATGGGCATCGGTAGGGCTTATGACATTTATTAGTTTTCTTGATGTGGCCGAAAATAAGCCGAAATAAGTTATTACAGGCATAGTATAGCGTCAATGAAAAAATATACCGTACGCTTGTAAATATCCTTGAATTGGTTCTGACTTATGAATATGTTTGAAAACAAATTCGTTATTTCTTAAAACATATATCTTAAGATCACGTGAAATTTGCGTGAATAGGATTTTTTTCAAGTTTTTACTTAAAAAGTCGGAACACTTTTTTATGTCTAAACTAATAAACCGTAAAACGCGAAATAAATAAATAAATTACTGCACTATTTGCAAATTTTGACCAAAAAAATAACGGAAAAGATTATTTGGCAGAAAAATCTAATCAATAATTATTGAGCGAAAGGCAAAAAAAATTTCGTTTCACGCGCACGTTTACCACTAAAATCAATGAATCAGAAATGATAGTAAAATTATTATATCAAGGATACCCATTATACATAACTAATAAAGTCAAACATTAGCGGAAAAAGCAACAAAAAGAGAAATACTGCACTTGAATGAATGAAATTACTATTCGTTAGTACACTCAATCATAATAATGATCCGGTTCTAACTTTGACATTGCAATCATATATGGTAATTGATTCTTATTTCTGTTAATCAAAAATTCTGGAAGTGCTAGATTGCGTTTATAAAAACGAAACATTGAAATAGTTATATGGATTTTGTATAAAAAGGACAGTGCACTCATGTAAGGCTAACTCGTAAGGATTACGCTTTCGGCAAAGTTAGCAACATTGTTGGTAAATAACTGACTGCTGTTTTTGATTTAACTTTCTTCAAATGAATTAAAGATATTTTTTTTGATTAAATTACTGAATATATTAAGTTTGTATCATATGATTTTTATTGCATCGCTGCCGCACACACACATGCACACACTTTCTCCGTGTTTTATCATGTGGTTAACCTTAATCTAAATAAAAATCAAGTTAGCTATTGCTATGGCTTTGGCAACACATGACACACTCGCTTCACACTAGAAAGCGCTTCCACATCACTATTATTATACTGCGCATTATTAGTAATAAACTGAAGGTTCGAGATTTAAGTTGATCGTAACGCATACTTGAATAACGTATTGTTAGAATTTTTACTCGCATTTTTACGTTTATTCCGCTGCACTTTTCTTCCTGATGGCAATAAAATTTTGGAACCTTCCTGTTTGACTCCTTAATACTTATTCATCAGACCATCTGTCTGCCAACCAACCATTTTCGAACATAAATTTAAATTGCCTTATTTTTATGGTACGCATAAGAACCTATTTTAGTTTCAAACGAAATATTATTTCGGGATGAATTTAGGATAATTAATTACGATGCAAAATAAATGTACTTAAGTGTTTATATTATGTTTATTGTGTCGATGTTAAAGCAAAATTGAAACGAAAAATTTAATGAAATTTAGAATATGTTCTTGTATTTGTGTAAATATTTACTTGTATGACCGAATCTCTCTGTTTAACTCAAAATTTCCTGATTTTAATTTCATGTGTACCTTACCCTAAAAATTTTATTAGTTTAGTATTCTTATTTCCGGTCATAATTTTCATACGACTTTTCTCGGGTCACCCGGTTTCCCTTATTGTTCATCCTAGTTTAAGAATATATTTAATTAATCGACTTAACTTACTATAAAACATCGCAAAATTTATGATTTTATATCTGAAAAATGACTTATAATTTTACATTTTATCCAAATTAAATAATTTACCATAAATAGAAGGTTGGATTTGCTACAATTTTTAATTTTCTAAGAATTTAAAAATAATACATCATTTAAAAGATATATTTTTACTGTGAAATTAACAATAATTTTGTAATAGTTTGAAGGGACAAACTTTCTGTCATTAGTAAAGCTATGAAAATAAACAAATTTTAGATCTTATTAGACATCTAAAAAAAGAATTCTCATCGGAAAGTTTGGTAGACGTTGATTTCGATCTATTATAACAACTCTTATTCAAGTTAGACGGCAACAATTAATTTATAATTTTTGCATAATAGAGCGATGTTTTTTTTGAGTTTGCAATGAAAAGCAGGTAAAACAAACTAAAACTTATATTACTATCTAAAGTGCTGGCAAATTGCCAGTATTTTCAGGAGATCTTGAATAAAATTTTAAATTTCATAAAATAAAACAAGAGATTTTGAAATACAAGAGCATTAATATTTAAAAAGGTATATATTTTAATGTATTAAAAAGTTTGAATTTAAGATATTTTACTTAAAACTATTCATAAAAGTTTCAAAATTTGAATATTTTTACATTTTCTTTATCTTTTACGATCAGAAGCATGTTTATATTGCTGTATTGCATTAAAGTTTTACATCTATAAATTATTTTTTATCTATATCAAGGGTTAAAGGAATAAATTTAAGTATTAATAAAAAAATAAAAGTAAAGAAATTTAAATACAATTATCTCTATTTTTTAACATTTAAATATTTAAACTAAAATATTTGTCATTAATCCACACATGAATTTTCATGTCATTCTCTTGTTTATTAATTAAATTTAAATATTTCTTTTTCTCAATCATTTAAATTTATTTGAAATTAAATAATTGAAATTTAATTCTCGAAATATGAACCTAACCTGATATTATTTGGCTGTTTTTAGTTTCAAATGACGCTAAAACATGTCACAATATTTTACTAAAGATTTTTTTAATGATAAAACAATCTAACCTCTGGAACACATTGAGTTTATTCATTTTCTTGCATAATTATATGGTTAAAAAGGATAGAATATATGTTGCGAGAAAAAAACACTTATTTTAACGAAGCAATATATAAGAGATTGGATTATAAAAGCATATCATAAATCGTAATTTTTAACGAAGAGAACGATTATTAGTAAAATTTTTTACATAAATGCCTAGACATTTCAATGTTTTAAGAATATTGTAAGAATAAATTTAATATACTTATATAAGCAAAAACGCATAATTGCTTATAAAAAATAATTTTGTTAATTTTTAAAACCAGGAACTTCATGATAAATAAAAATTAGGCGCAAAAATAATCTAACATAATTTAAATCTATTTACATACTTTATTTTATTCGAATAAAATTATAATATAGGTTTTCGAAAGAGTATATTAAAAGTAAAAATAAAACAATTTTATATTAAAAATTTATTAAATTTTTCAAAATTAACATTTTAACATGTCATAATAGCTGTAAGTACTTGAAACCCAGTTATATATAAGTCATCAATTTTTGATGCATAAATATATTTTTCTATTAATTTTATTTAAAATTTTCGAATATATATAAATTTCAAAATATCCATCAATATTAACGTACAAAATAGGGGTGCAAAAATGTTGAATATTTGAGTCTCGGCATGTCCCGTAAATCATAATCATTAGACCTGTCCCGTCCCGACCTGAATGATGATAATTTTTGCCCCGTCCTGTCCCGAAACACTATGTTAATGGACAATTGAAGCAAAATTTCAAATTATAACAAATATTTTCACTTTTAAAGTCTACTAACATCTTAATAATACGAAAATAAAATTAAAATATAATTCACGTCTATTGGTAACATTATTCGCTTATGGACAAACATTAAACTTGGAATCTTTAACGTATTAGGTTATAAAATGTGAATATCAGGATTTTTCTAACATAATTTTCGATCCCGTCCCGTCCCGATATTTTTAAATGATAATCCTGTCCCAATAAATCCCGAGAAAATTGACCCAATCCCGATCCTGTCCCGTCCTATCCTGAAATTCTTTGCATGTCTAGTACAAAATATAAAGTTTTTTAATTATGCTTTTCTTATTATTTATAAAATCAATAACAGTGCACATTACACTTTATCATCCCAAACAATTATTTATTTTTTTAGCAAACTTTCTAATGTTTCACCGGTGGAAAACTAATAGAAAGTTATCTCTTTGAGAAAATTTCTTTTTTTTTGTTTTTCTTGGCATTCCTTATCTTCTCCTAATTATTGCTATACGTAAGTGCTTAATCGGTAGAAAGTAACTGTTGTTATTCGTTCATTAATATACAATTATTTAAAGCTATTTCCATTCAAAATAAAGGCTATTAAAAATTATTCTTGTAGTAAAAACTTTTTTGCTTTATTTTCTTCCCGTGACAACTCATTACTGGAAATAACGACTTCTAATTATACGCTATCTGTGCTACCAGTGAAACCGAATAATCACTTATTATGCGTATATATTCCCCGAACGGATTAATTATATTGATAATTGTCACAACTTTTTAGCGCACAATATAGCGAATATCTTTTTTGACAAAATCTAGTTTTCTAATTATAGGTCCAATTTCGAAAAGATAATTGAGAGAAAGCGAAAATAATTAGCTAATTTTATAACTACAATTTTTGCTTTTTGTTTCTTTTTTCTCATTACATGCTAATAAACAAGTGAATATTAATAAAGGTTTCGCAAAGGTTTATTCGCTGAATTCAGAAGTTCTGAATAAGAAGAATAAATTTCTCGACAGATAAAAATTGTTTGGGCTTTGTTTCAAGATATGATCATATGTTTCAAGCAATTCAGTAGAGGCTATACAATTATTGATCACATTTTCTTTAGTTGATTAGATTTTGATTAAATTATCAGCTTTATGATTGCGTTAAGATAATTGAATCCAAGATACCTATCATTTAATTAAGTAAATAACTGCGTGTATAAGCTCTAAGATTTATAGATATTTTTTCAATTAATTTTTCGAACCTAATTGCTGAGGATTTCTGTGTTGACAAGTGATATTTACTGTTGATTTTGTTGTTATTAATGTTAATGTGAATGGCCTTAAATCGGATAATTCCCTAATAATGACAACAGATGAAATCTCCTAAGACTTCCACTAAATGATCAATAAGTGGTCAGTCAACCCATTATCAGCACAATTAATTCAACTTAATATAAATATAAAGTTAGCGATAAAATATTCAATTGCTTCGCATAATACAATAGCTTATATAAGTACGAACTAAAATACGCTATCGATCGTATCTCATTAATATTTTAATGATTTTTGTTGGAAAACACTTATTTTTAATATAACTGCGATATTCGGCACAATTAATCGGATTATGTTAATGATAGTCGGAAAATGAAATATCGGAAACATTTAGAGCTAACCTTTATTAATAATTATTTCAAAATGTAAGATAGTTTTAATTATATTTTTGTCGCATATTAAAAATAGTAATCATTATATTCTTTAAAATAAAATAAGCGTAAGATGGACTTCTTTTCAAGAAAGTCAGCTAAAATTTCAAAAATAATCATAACTATTACAAAATAATATTATTGACAATATATACGTTTGATTATTTATAAAGTTATTGTATCAAACATTTATCATCAATTTTGATCCGTTATAATTCATATATGATATTGTAGCGCATTGTTGGTCATAATGCGAAATTTAAGCAAATTAAATATTATTCATTAAAAACAACTAATGATAATATGAAATACTTCAATTTAATATAACATTTTCATGAAAACTTAGAATTTATAAACATAACAAACATTATCGACTAACTTTAATTATTTTGTAAATGTGACAAACTTTTTAAGACAGATTTTTAACAATATAGACAGAAATAATGGATATATTTAATAACTTTAATTAGTTATAATTAAATTTTTATAATATTTTCATGTTTAATTTGCTAATAACAGATTTTTATTTGACAATTTCATGCATAATTCTACGGTTTTTTCTAGTATTTTATCATATGGTTAGTCCATATCTATCCGTACGTTTGTCTAAATGTCTATGTGTCCGCTGTCTTATATTAGTAAAAGGGCTTTTCCTCTACTCTTATATAATTTTTTAAGCCATTAGTTTCTCTTAGCATACAATAAAGAGATCTTTCCATGAACAAGTAATTCTTGTTCTTAATTAGTAACTAACATGTAAAACAGATTTAGCCACTTTTATTTTTTAATGTAATTTATTGAAAAGACGTGTAACAAAAAAAAGGAAAATTTCATTTTGGTATCAGATATTAGAAAGCATTGAATATTTATTTACAAGAGTTAATGTGTTTATTTATTCTTAGAAGTTGATCGATAATAGTAAATAAAACGGTTAGAACATTCGCACGAATATGCGTCGGCATTAATTCAAAGAGAATTCTTGCACATACGTATATGGATAGGATTGAACATCATTTTAAGGGCTATTCTATTTCGCATTTTGTCACGTTTTAGCGCCAGTAAAAATATTTCTCGGTTTCGCGTTAGTATTTACGTTACACTTTAAAATGTGATTTATAATTTTGTTAACTTTAGCGCAAATTAAAACTACTCTCCGATTATTTCGCGGAACAAAATAAAACATAAACCGTTTAAAATTTAATTTTTAATTTCTAAAAGTAAATATAATTTCCTGATTACGTCTCGATTGCGCTGTTGGGTTAGATTAATATTTCAAACATGCCTAGTCTAGACGAATTCCAAAAATTGTTTGCATTATTTATATTAATAATATTTAATATAATAGTTAGGCATACCGTTACAGAATTAAATAAGAGATAACAATAGCATAAAATGACGATCAGTGCTTATCATTGATTTCTCAAAACATATACCGCTTATAAAAAAAGTCGTATTGCTTTGACAACCAAATGAAAACTGCATATATCAGCGATAGATTTATTTTTAATGGTTTAAAATGATTAATGCTTTTTACACGAAAACATGTGAAGAGAACAGAACAGTTAAAGGTGCGGTGCTTTCCGACTTTTTTTTATCCATTAGCGATTGTCAAGTTTACCTAAATTCTGAACTTTATATTAATAATTCACATTATCATTCACAAAATTAAATAATTATTTGTAACATTTATAAGATAAAGCATAATCGCTATAAAGAACAACCAAAAAACAGTTGATTAATCAACAGACCTTTTCAAACACATTTAATTTAACGTGCGAGCAAAAAAAACTTCCGCATAAAACGAAATGGGAAAATCGATAGTAAAAGTAAACAAAAATAATTTACTCGTTATTCGTCATTTGATGCTATATTTATTCCCGTAATGTTTTCATACCGTGAATTAATTCAATAATATCATTATTTTTCTGACAATACCACCATTACTTAAGAGTTAATGACAATATTGCAATCTATTTACAGTAGTACTGTATAAGAAATTACAATACAATTCTCTAAAATGATAATACAATCGCTGTATTATGCTGTGCCGTAAAAATTTGCATAATATTATGTCTGGCAAAAAATATTGCTCTTATTTAACGTTACGTAAGACTTTGAATATAAAGAGATCGATTCACGCAAATAACCAATAACAGCACGTTTATTACATTAAAACAATTTTAAGGAATCAATCATAATCAATAGGATCTTCGATTCATTTTAATGCGACAATATATATGTCGGCGAGCGATAACTGAAAAACAAATTTAATTTTATAACTTTTTAATAAAATGCGTGATTTCAAGCTTTATGCTAAGCATTCAGTACTAAATTCCACTTCAAACAAATATCATGCGGTGACTATAAAAAGCAATTAAACTGATTATTCTAACCAAAAACTTTTAATTAAAAAAAACTATTTCAAAAATTACGATTAGTTTATGGGTAACGACGGCACAGAAACGAGAAGCGGAAAAATGTCAACTATTTGCGCAAAATGCCGCATTTGAAACATAAATAGTTTTTTGTTTTATTGCAAAATAGGTGTTATTTCAATCGCATTTATTAAAAGTCATTAAACCCCTTCACCTTTCTTCCCCTCGACAGCAGCACATCATGCCGTGCTTTGTTTTTCACGGCAAAATTACGCAATCGATTGTCAAGGACAACATAATGTGGCCATCATTTTTGGCTTTACTTCTACGATTCATAACTCTTTTTTCAACTATAATGTGTAATTGTTTACTAATATCTAATATACAAGTAACAATGAAAATCATAATTCATTGATATACTTTTTTCAACAAAAAAACCGAGAATTTATTCGTCCTTGACGTTAGTATGCATACGATCACGTGATCATTAACAATTTCACTAAAGTACACGGTTTTTTCAATAAACGAAAGCAAAATTCACTACAATTTTCCAGAATGTTACTTAATTGCTACCTAAACTTAATATAATCAGCCAGTCTGTTACTCAAGGTTATCAGGTTATTAATGCTTGTCAAACAGAGAGTGTGTTGTATCAGGAATGCAATGCATGTGTGCTTTTTTAAAAAAGCAGATGCATAAGCCTTCGTGTTCTCTTTATCCCTCTTTTATTCCTCCTCTTTCTCTCTTTTACGCCAACGTTTACTGACATTTTTTTCTAATGAAACACAGCTATAAAATGATCATTATTAAGCCAAAAAATGTATAATTAATAATAAACCTATTTATTGCTATATTTACGGATAAATTTATATTTGCTTTTCATTGAAAAACTTGATTGTTTTTAATCAATTGGGAGCGCTTATCGATAAAACTATTTCTTCAAAAATAGGTGCTACACTCCAAAAACTATATGCCAACTTCACGAATCCTCCATACTGGGGAAATCGTAACATATGGCAATTAGACCCCCTTAATCCCAATAATAACGGTCTTCAAAACGAAGGGCTAATCGTTTGGATGAGAACGTCAGCATTTCCGCAATTTCAAAAACTATACGCCAGAGTAGATCACCGAATTGGCAGTTTATTCCGCTAACTCACTGCCAAACGGAAGTTACTTCATCGAAATAGACTACAGTACGTGATGTATACTGTAATATTATATTTGTTTGCGTTCTCGTTTGCCCCCAACAATAACACTAGTGTTTATTATAATTTAGACTATCCTGTGACTGAATTTGGAGGCCGAAAGCAGTTCGTAATGAGCAATACTTCTTGGTTTGGGGGTCACAACCCTTTTCTAGGTATCGCGTACATCGTGTTCGGTGCGTTAACAATAGTGCTCACCCTTGTATTAATGCTGATTCACGTGCGTTACGGAATGCGGTGAGTTGTGTAGATTTATCACCGTTTTTCTCTCGACGTAATATAGTTTTTCTTTCAAGTTTTGCAAAAAAAATACTCGTTTCAACATTGTAAGCGCCAAAATAATTTTTTTTGTTTTATGTCAGTGTCTGGGTTTAAATTTAGTTACATAATAGACAAGCATTAGAATTATGTTAGCGTTCATACCGTATAATTACGTTAAATCCCAAATGAAAATTGAATTAGAATTCAAACAACGGTTATCCATCTTAATTATCTTACGTGAAACCTAATTGTGTTCCAATTTATATTCTTGACTCAATAATAATTATGAAAATTGCATAATTGCCCAACAAATTAACAGTGCATATAATAAGTAAGTGACCCTTAAGTATACAAAATAGACTCCGAAACGGGCCCCCGATTTGTCGGGCCCCCGCGGGCCCCCGACGAATTTCCTCGGGCCGGGCCGGGCTCG
>JAQGAW010005153.1:0-10004 GCA_034698025.1 Phthiracarus crinitus | reverse complement strand
ATTAGTGATTGTTTTCGTTTACAATGCGTTAACAAACAATTCAATACTAATATATTTAATAAACAATATAGACTTGCATTATTTGATGGCAAAGAACGTTGGAATATAAAATATGATTATAATGCAATAATAGAAGAGTTAAGTATAGACTTCGACGAAAATGAGAGTAATTCGACAGTAAATAATGATTTATTAAAATATGTGTTAAATAAATGTGTGAATATTAATCATATATTAATTGATGGCGAGTTTATATTATGCGATGAATCTATTGATATAATAAGTAATACATGCATACAAATAAAACATTTAAGTATTTGTAATTTTCCCGAAATATCACTAAACTGTTGGAAACAATTCGTTGAAAAATCAATTCGAAACTTGGAATCACTTACTCTAGAACTCCATATCTTTAGTCATGACATAAATGAAGATATAATCGCGACAATAATACAATTATGTCCTAAACTTAAATCAATTAAATCAACTAAAAATATTAATTCATACATTGATCGGTGTATTGGGACTAAAGTTGAATTTGGCACTCATTTAGAAAGAATATGGTGCTATAGAATAAGAGATGAAAGATTTATAACATTTACCGATCGTTTTAAACATCAGTTAAAGTCATTAAGTGTCGAATTTTTAAATCAACTAAATTTGCAAATTGCTATTAATTTGACAAAATTTGAAAATATTGAATATCTTTGTTGTAATTTTAATGATAGAAGCGAAGACAATAACTGTTTTGAGTTATTAAAACAAATTGGTTTGAAATGTTTGTGTTTAAAAGTATTAGAGATTCGGAATTTAAATTTGCCAATAAATGATGCATTTATGAATGGGTTTCTATCGCTAAAAAAATTAAATATAACATTCTGTTCAAAATTATTCATTGAATTTAAATTTTTAAAAAATTTCGTTCATTTAACTGATTTGACATTATGTTCTAATTATTTTGATGGAAATGAATTCAAAGATATTCATATTTATTTGCCACAATTAAAATCTTTACATATTGTTATAGACTTTTATGAATATAAGCTTACAAACCAAGGATTTTTAGTTAATATACTGAATCATTTAGAAAATATGCAACACTTATGTGAATTGAAAATACGTTGTTTTGATTGGAATCATTTGGATTATAATAATCTTATTAATACCGATGATATCATATCATTTATTGATAAATGTTTAAGTATTAGAAGAATCAACATTTATCCAAATATCGACGAAACTATAATCGAAAAGTTTATTGAAAAGAATAATAGAAAAATAAGTTTTGATTTAAAGGCGTTCTTCTAATATTAAAAATCTAATTTACTATAAAATTATTTTAAATATACATAAAATGTCATTTTGCAGAAAAAATTTTTGTAAAAAAATGTTTGTCTGACTTCGATTTTTTATTTATCTTAACAATTCATTTTTCTTTATTAACACTGATTAATTGATTATACACTTTTCCTTTTTAACTTTTCATAATTGTAACTGTGATTTAAAGTTACGTAATTTTTTAATCAAAGAATAAATAAAGTTGTGTTCGTATAGTTTTAATTTTATTTTAAGACTTAATTAAATATTCAATTATTTAATGTCCTGTAATATTCGATGAAATATATATTCTATTTGATTAAACAAACAATTTTTAAAAAGATTTGAATTATGCAATAAGAATCTAAAAACTAAGTGTTATTGATTTAAAAGTTTACTTGTTTCAAAGATAAAGATGAAAGATTTAAAAAATTCTGAAATTCCATTCCACTAACGCTCCCAAAAATAATACTAACGTTCCACTAAATGCAACAAATAAAAAAGATATCCCATTAACTTCCGCATTATACACATTCACACATAATAATACTTGAATGGCAAATAGAACAAAAAATGCTTAAATTAAATCAAAGTATGATTATATTAATCGATACGAATTAATTAAAAATATATACAACAGTGGTTCAAAATGTTTTAAATGATGTTGTGCTTAATTATAACGTATTATTATGCCCTGTTCTATTATATTTATTAAAATGTTTAGTGTTTTGCAGTAACGTTATAAAAATACTTTTTAGCTGACGAGTGGGCTTAAATTGTAGTTAAATAAAATAATAATTTTTATTTTAATAGATATTTGGACTGTGAGTTACGAATGAGTTAAATATTATTAAACGATTAAATTATTCATTCGGTTCAAAATGTTTTTAAATGATAGCCCGTTGTGCTAATTAAAACTTATAATTAAGTCCCGTCCCGTTAACTTTATAAATTTTTTTAGTGTTTTACGTAACTTTAATAAAAATACACTTTAGCTGAAAATCTTATTAAATGGTTAAATTATTCATTCGAACATATTATAAATACATTACTTATTATGACTCAGTTTAAAAAATAATATTAAATAACACTTCACCCCATTGACGCTCTCTTTACGCACTCCATTATGAGTAGAGCTGGGAAAATGGAGATAAAATTTTTAATAAAAAGGAGACAAAAAAGGAGACATTATTTTCTGAAAATGGGGACAAAAATGGAGAAAAAAATTTTTTAAACAGGAAAAAACTTAAAAATATATTTTTAAAAATGCATTTTGTTGTAGAATGAGGTACATTATTTAATTTATTTCACTAATATTTGGTCCCCAATCTGTTAATAAGTTTTTTTTAAAAAATGAAAAAAGAACAATAAATATCGTTATAAAAATAAAATTTGCAACCACATATTATAATATTTTTATTAATACAAATTATATAATAAATTTTTCAAAAAAAAAACAAATTAGGACAAATGGAGACAATTTATTTATATTGGAGACATTTCTTCAAAAAGAGACAAAATTTAAGTATTGGAGAAAATGGAGACAATGTCTCCCTTTTCCCAGCTCTAATTTTGAGTTAGAACAGAGGTTCTCATACTTCATCGCTACTTAAAACAGGGTCGCGATGTAATAGTTTTGGTACTTATGGTTTATAAGAGGTACCATTAGAGTAGAGTCAGCACTTAAAATAATTATAGTCTAAGTAAATTTAAAATTCACATTATAAGTGTTCTTGTAGAAATGTCCATATTATGGATTTGACAATGTCTGTCTATCCTCTTGTCCCTAGTCTTTATATTTATTTAGGGTTGAAAAATATTCTTTATATTAATTAAGTGATTTGTTATCTTTCCTACATTTAGTATAAGTGTTCCAGAACATTGCATTAAACTATTAGAAAGTCAGCTCTCTGTGAATGTGTCGATCTTGAATAAATATTTTTTATAAATATTATTTCCGAATAATATTAATGATTATTCTAAGATAATTCATATTCCAATATCTATCTTAACCTTTCATTAAAATTCAAGATTCATTGTAAAAATTTTGGTCACGTATGGAATTTTCTCAATAATATAGGGTCGCATTAAAGAAAATTTTGAGAATCACTGCCTTAGATTGTTCAATAGATAGCTTATGAAAGCTGTTTGTTTATTAAGTATAGCTTTATATAAACTGTAATTCCACATATTATTTATAAGCGATTTCTTTTTTCTTTCTAATGCAGTAGTTGAACGATCGAAAATTACATTCATCGCAATCATGTGATATACCGTCTGGCCATACCATTTTATGTATTTGTTCTCTGACGTCTTTACACTTAGGATAGTATCGTGCATACTTAAATCTTTTTTCTTCTTCAACCATTTCTCGATCTTTTATTACTTTTACAACTTCATATGTATGTTCATCATACTTTGTTCTGGTGATATATTTGAAAATATTTTAGGTTCGTTTGTCTTAATTGTTTGAGTTTCATTCGTTTGGGTTGTATTATATTATCTAAATAATTTTGATTTTATATCTTGATTTAAAATTAAGTCAGGTTCTACATCAGCTTTATGTAATAATTTTATAAACGCTTCTTATTATGTTTGAATTTTCAATTATTTCTCCGTTTTCATTTTTAATTCGTAAATTATTATCAATTGGATCAATCTTTCCAAACTTTAATAGATATTTTACTTGATTTTTAAATTTTTAAAATTAAGTTATGATCTAATTCTTTTAACAGTTTGAGAACCAGTGGATGATGTCTGTGGTTGTATTTCACTTGAATATTGAACAGACGAATCAATTGAAGGAAATAAAGTTGGAGGAGACTCAGACTCATATGGAGCGTGAAGCATTTTCTGTGTGTTCCATTATTTCTTAGCTAATGATGTTGTAATTACTGAAGCGACCACGAAAATTAATATAGTTAAAATAGGCAAACCATCAGATTGAATAACTAATTTCTTTCTTTTTGATGTATCTTTTATATTACACAATAGTTTTTTTATAATAAGTTTGATTTCTTAAACTCTTTTGTTTATTATTTAACGGTACTTTACCAGATATTTTATTGATGCTTATTTCATTGAATGCTTTATATAAACAATCATCATAGATATCTTTAATAATTTTTTTTCTAGTTTCATTATTTTTAATTTTTGAAACAAAACTAGTTTTTCCATACATTTTAGTAAATATTTTGACATTTTGAAAAAATATTAAATAAAATTTTATTAGTATTTATATAATATATTATAGGAATAAATTTAGAACCTAAAAATAAAACTTCATCAGACGTTTATCTACTCCTTAATCTTATTTCTTCTGGTGTATCAGGTGTTAAATCAATTAGTTAATAACCATATGAGTTTTTAGTTGCATTATAACAAGCTTAATATAATAATTTAGGATTATTTGGAAAATTTGTCTTGCTAAAGAAGAAATTTGGTTGGCGTCTTGGATATTTTAGAAATATTAGGTATTTAGAATTTAAACTTATAATTCTTAATGATTTATAGAATAAATTTTGCACTGCAAAAATTAAACTTATATTTAAATTAATACTTTTTTTAATAAAAAATTTTTTCAAGTTTCTTATTATTTTCTTTATCAAATTCAGTTAGCAAATCATCAAATATCATAATATCAGGTTTAAATTCAGTAATTATTTCATCTGATGGAATTCCTTTGTGGTATTTTGTTATTATATTATCAGAAATATAAAGATTTAACAGTGGTTGCCATTGACCATACGACCATAATACATTAATTACTGGTTTATCCAATTTATGAAAACTATATTTGTAACTTTTTAATATATTTCTGATTAAATACTGGTAATTCACTTTTAATCTGAAAATTCAAGTTACATACACTATAGGCTGGACTTATACAATCACAGCTCAAATGACAATGATCTGACACTTTTAATTTATCAGTTAAAATCTCGTTTTTACATATATGACAAGTATTTTGGTTTTAATGATATATTTGTTTTCTTTTGATAATTTTTTCATAGGTTCATCTATTTTAATTATTTACATATTTTTTCAGCAACTTTTTTTTATAGAATTTAAAAATACTTTCATTGCATCATTACCTCTATACAAAATCATTATAAACAACTTACCCATTATAATCAACAATTAATAAACAAAAACTGCATGCTATTTGTTTTTAATATAAGTTAATATTTTTCGACTTTTCAACATTTATCGGTTATAAACGTGTTTCAAAATCACAATATCCTATATATGCTGATTCTATAGTTAAAGGATAATCAGTAAATTTTAGTATATTATCATTTTTATCAGGAAGAATTAATTTACATTTACAAATTTCACTATGTTTTAATAAACCATCATTATTGCTAAATCCATTTAAAATTCGAATAAAAAAATAATGATTAGCTGACTTTTTACCACCTAACAATCTATCAAAATTTTCAATACACAAATTGTAATATAGAATCTACAACCCAACCAGAACCTTTTTCCATATATTCTTGAATATTTGTATCAATATCATTAATCGATTTTTAAAAAATTTGTTAAATGACTTTATATTATTTAATGGTCTTGTAACTGAACTAAGGAAATTCTTGTCCATGTTGTTCTAATACGAAATACGAAATTTAAGAATCTTCAAATAAGAAAGTTCATTTAAAACAAAAATTAGCAATTCTTTAATGTCATCTCTACTAGATAAAAATATTCGTTTGAATCGTTAAATCTGTTTTCGGATTTGTAGGTAAATATTTGTAAAAAATTTTTAAAGCACTTTTTGGTAGTTTAAATTTCGAATTCTATGGAACATCTAGAGTTAACTCACCGTTTCCATACTGAGTAAAACAATCATTACATATAATATGGTATTTCAACACTTTAATTGATTTTAATATTTTATGACAGCGTGGGCATTTAATTTGATCCTTTATTTCCCAACAAGTTTTCAAATGATGATAAAAACAATACAAAGCAAATTAAACACTTCAGTTGTTGATCATCTTTCGAAACAAGTGGTTGATTTTCTCCTATAATAAAATGTATTGGGTTAATATTATGGCGTTAACAAAATTTAATGTTAAGTTTAATGAAATTCATTTGATAATAACAAGTGAAGGATTTCAAACATCTAAAGGATTCATCGTAAAAGAAATTGGTTATAAAAGTTCAACATTGTCAGGATCTATTGGATTCAATTATTACAATAGATATTTCACAAAAAAGGATTAAGATAATAGTAATTATTCATATACATATTTACATTGAATCAATATTAATGAAAATAATTTTAATTTGCCTAACATTGAAGAGGTATCAGCAGTCATAAAATCTATTTATTTTAATGTGTAAAAATGAAAATGAAATCCAGCTCAAAAAATACATTAGTTATAATAACGAATTTGAATATATTACCTTTATTGCATGAAACTGGTATGGATTATATAAGTGTTAATTTATCATCAGTATTTGAAAACATTCTTTCTATTAAAAGCTTAAAAAACAATGACTCCTATGGCTTTGGACACTATAAACCTTGTAAACTTCATAGAAATTGTATAATAAAAAATCAATGTGCAAAAATTAAATAATTATTATTGTTTAAATGGTGTTTAAATAAATATAAAACTAAAAAATGTTATTAAAGATTTGGTTTGTAATTATTATTTTTGGTTTATAATAATTATCATTTACAATAGCTAAATGAATAGCCGTTAGTGTTGAATGTGGTTTTGATATTCATTTTCACAATAGATAAATAAATAGCCGTAAGTGTTAGATGTGGTTTTGACATTCATTTTCACAATAGCTAAATGAATATCCGTAAGTGTTTAATGTATGTAAAAATAATTTAAAAGAAAAAAAATAATGTTTATGAATAAATTTTATTTTATTAATAATTAATATATATATATAATTATACATTAAACCAAAAAATTAATATATTTATAAACCATAACCATATTACAAATAAGAAAATTAATTCCTTTTACATTTTTTCAATATTCTCACTATACACCTTATTTAAAACCAAAATAAAGTTTTTTAAATACATAAAATTTAATCGAAAACTGAAAAGTGCTAATTTCAAGCTTATTATTTTTTTTGGTTAGTCTAAGTAATGATAAAGAATTCAAAGATATACCAATACCTTCTGTTGGTTATATTTGAATTGTCTTAGAATTTGTCCCATTGATTATGTTGGAATGGCATAATTTCATCAAAGATGTTAGCTGTGGAACTTGTACCAGGAGTAGAGCTAGAACCAATCTTGGAACTTGAACGGCTGTATTAGAATTTCCTTCACTTTCCATGAGGATACCAGGGCAAGGGAATTGGTTGTTGAAGGTCGACCGGGGGGATAGATGGAACAGGAGGGACAGGAGGATCATAAAGGGCTGCAGCTATTTCTTCCATAAGGGAGTCTGGGGAGGCTGGGGAAGAGGTCGTATAGGTGGTGGAGTAATTTGAGGAGGTCAGGGATATCAGACGGGGGTATTCCATGTTAATTTGGGCTTCGAAGTCTACAGGGAGTTCGGGAAGACATACTCAGGGGCTGGGTCGGGGTCAGGGCATAGGAGGGCATTTTCTAAAATAGCAAACGGTGGTGGTGGGTTAGTGGGTGCAGGAGGGTTAATGGGACCAGGAGTGGCAGCGGGGGCAGGAAGTGTCAAAAACGCACGAGAAGTTTAAGGTTTATTGTTGTCTATTATTGCTACTTTCACTTTCACTTTAGTATTTACTTTAGTATAACTTTAGTATTACTTGAAGTGTATAACTTTAACTTTAACTTTAACTTTAACTTTAACTTTAACTTTAACTTTAACTTTTATAATTAAATTTACTAGATATCTATTGACTAGAATTAAAATGAAAAAATGAACTGCCCAACAGGCATTAGTCAGTTTAAAAAATTGACAAAAATAGACTTTTTTGAACGTAATTTATGCCAAATAAGCTTATTGAGATAACATTTATAGAAGCTTTGTTTATAATTAAATTAAAATTACGTCCTAAAAAATTTTTGTTATTATTTCATGTTGAAGTGAATTTTCGACGTAATTTATGTTAAAAATATTAATTTTTTTAGTTACGTTTAACTTAATATTTTTGATTTTAAACATTTCTTCAATATACCGGTCAATACCTCTAAGTGGTATACTACTACTAAATTTCTATTTATATACAATTATGTCTAGATTTGAGGTTTTGTCAATTTTCTAAACTTTCCCATCACTTTTTTGAACCAAACTTTTTTTCATAAATATCTACATTAAAAATGCTATTAAACTGACCCCTGTTTATGCATAGCAAGTCTTCAAGAAAAGTTCAAATTTATTTTTGAAAATTTCATAGTAATATAAATGGCTGGTAAAATTTTTGAAAAATTATTTTTAGTATCTATTATGATTAGTTTAATCTAACTTTAAATAAAGAACGGTTCTATTGTCTATAACAGTTTTAACGATACAAATTGTTTTGTCTAAAACGCAATTTCCCTTCTGGAGCTCTTCCTATATGACTTTTTAAATTCTTGAAAAATTTTATATGGTCAGAAAAATCTCCTCTATCATACAAAAAATTAGCATTAGAAAATCTCTCTTAGGCCAACTTTGTTAGCTTATTGGCGGTATCTCTTAGTATATCATTTAATTTATATTTAAAATTATATTTATAATTATATTTAAGAGAGACACATACCTACACTTATTTTTTCTAACTGATAAATTCGAATTTTTCTGAGCTGACAACACATTAATTTTTAAATGTAAATATAAAAGAGCCATTCGAAGCACTGTCTTAATCATAGTATCTTATATGTCACTAAAAGTATTAACAATTATTTTTCTATTATTACTTTGAATATATTCTTCAATAATATTTTTATCAATATTTGCTTCTTTCGGATAAATAACGATTCTTCTAATACTTAAACAATTATCGATAAATGATATGACATCATCTGTAATGATTCGCTTTGCTTTATCATAATAGTATTCAATCCAATCATAATATCCACCAATTTTCAAATCACATAAATTTGGAATTTTTTCTAAATGTTTCAGTGTATTAAGTAAATACAGTTTGTCTGTAGTATCAGTTATATGGATATCAATAGATTTAATTTGTGGCAAATAAATGTGAATATCATTGAAAATATTTTTAATAAGTTTCATTAAATCAAATTTTAATTTATTTGTCATATTTTTGTTGTTATCGAAAGAAACACTTAATGACTTTAACTGATTTTTAAAATGATCGGTAAATATTATAAAACTTTCATCTCATACTCTATAGTTGCCTACTCTTTCTAAATGAGTCCCAAAACGAATATTTGTCTTAAAACAATGATCAAAGTCTAATCCAATGTACTTCTCTGAGTTTATTGATTTAAGTTTTTGATATAATTGTATTATTGTTGTGAATAATTTTAAGTGATCACCGGATCCGTAATAAGAAAGTATTTCCAAGTTTTGAAGACTTCTTTCCGCAAATAATTTCCAACAGTTCTGTGATATTAACGATAAGGCAAATAGTATTGATGTTTAAATGCTTTACACGTTTACACGCATTACTTATTATATTAATAGTTTCATCAAATATAATAAACTTGCCATCAATTATTAAATGATTAATATTCACACATTTATTTAACACATATTTTAATAAATCATTATTTACTGTCGAAT
>JAQGAW010005152.1:0-10004 GCA_034698025.1 Phthiracarus crinitus | reverse complement strand
TACTGTTTTGTATATATTATTACAATAAATTTGAAATTTAAATCGTTTTCGGGCTTTAACAATTTGAAACAAAAGCCCGGCCCGAAAAGAATTTTCCAACTAAAAGCCCGAACCTGACAAAGCCCGACAAATTTCGTCGGGGGCCCGCGGGGGCCCGAAAAATCGGGCGCCAGTTTCGCACTCTAATATGAAGTTTATTGCCCAGTAATTTAATCAATATGTTCTTACTTAAAAAATACAAAAATTAAACAAATTAATGTATTTTTATTCAAAAACCAAAAGCTTATTCACATACAAACACACACTGTGCTTGTGATTACCTTTTAATCGAAATATACAGTATTCTTTAAGATATGAATACCATATTAAGCGCATTAATCACGATTAGATATGCAGTTACAAAAGAAATTTTTAGCTCATTTTTAATGTTTCTGTTGTATCGAATAAAATCTCAATTTAATATAATATATAATATAAAACTCTTTTCAATTTAATATGAGCGTAGATGCGCGGTCACTCTTGTTTTCGTTGATATTCTTTAAAATGATTTTTAATGTCATTGTTTGCCTGATAGATGAATACCAAAAATATTTATATATTAAGTGTTGTTACGTAACCTTTGTAAAGGGAAAAAAATTTATTACAAAACAGCGGTTATTGTTGCAAAAGAAAAATTGTGGAAGTCATGGATACTGCGGGTTGCTAGAACTAAACCATATTGATTTTTTAATGTAATACAGGAAAATAAAATAGATGCTTATAACCAAAAACGGGAAATAATAATTAAGTTATTACATTCTCTCCGAATAACTTTTTATTATACCATAATTTACGCTATTATATTTTTCTTTGGTAATATGATTTAATGAATAAAAGGCTAAGAAATCTATTCATTTTAAAAAACAGTGGTCAAAAAAAATTTTAAATGATGAAATCAATAATGATCAGGTCTGGCGCAATAACCTGATCCTCACGCACTTAGACTAAAGCTCAAGTTTAAGCATAAGCTTCTAGAAGGAGAACATCATAATCATTAGGCTGAGGCAAACTTATTTATCTTTTATAAAAAATTTTCACTTGGATTTCGTTTGTCTATCTGACTGAAAATAACATTCTACCTATAAATGAAGTTGATTTCTATTTCTGAGAATGATAATTAAACTTTAATCGAGTAAAGATCATTCATTGTTAATAGTTTTTTTTGTAAGAAACAATAAAATGGAAACAATCAATTGTTAAACAAGATAGAAACCAATTTTTAATTAAAAAATGATCAAATATAATGCTATTTTAATAAATATGTTTTTTATAAAAGTAAAACTCAAAAAGCATTAAACAATTTAATTATCTTTTAATTGATAAACATAGCGCACAAGAGTAGCATAAAATGACTAAAGTTATGTGGAAATTTGTTGTAAACAAAACTGAAATAGATATCAGTAAAATCTTTTTATTATAATAAACAAATCGGCAAAATTCCTTTAACTTAAAAATGAACGGATAAACAGAGAATTTGATGTATCCATATAATCTGATTTTTTTAAAAAGTAAATTTTAAAATAAATTACAAACAATTCATAATGCGCTCACTTAATCTTATATGAATTTAATTCAAGGAATTAAAAACAATTTATTTTATTTGTTATTATTGGATATCTAAACGTATTTCTATTTTTTTCATTAAGTATTATTATTTTTTAGAAAATGAGAATTAGTAGAAGTAAAAAAATAGTTCGATAATCCGATTCAGGATTTGACAGCCCGGCCATGTTCGGGGCTGGTTCGGGTATTAAAATTTTTAATGTAATTTGATTGCAACAAATTATGTTAATAACAGATTACAGAGATAGAGCTTAATGGGAGTGATTTTACGATATAAATAAAAAGTTCTTTCTTTTAACTCACACATGTGTATTATATAAGTAAATAATCTTTAAGTGGAATAATGTTTGATACATTAGATTTTATGCATTTTAGTAATTTACGCAATAAATGATTTAACGCAATAAAATGATAGCGTAAAGAGAGTGAGAGAGCAAGTATGATAAGGCGCGCGCTTTATTATGTTATTTATTGTGTTCGTGTTTGACTTTAAGTTATTATATGGGAGACAAAAAGCAGAGATAATGCCAATTGTAATCAAAACAAAAATTGCTGATCAAGCGATACACACTATTCGAGAAATAAAACAGATGTGAGCGTAAACGTAAGAAAGCAAAAAATAAAATTAATTTTGAAAGAAAACTTTTTTCTTATTTTGTATGATCACCGCTGAGATAACGTAAAGTGGTTGTCGGTAATGATTGATAATGTATTTTGTATTGCTGTCAATGATGTGCTGGTTTGTTATTATTGTCTATACAGTAAATTATTTGATATAATATCGTTAGTTCTTTGCGTTGTTGTATATATGCAAAAGAAACTTTGTATTTTTTCTGTTTAATAGATCTTTATTCAATGAGTTCTTTTGCTTTGTTTGAATATTTTTAATCCTAATATTGGACATTGAACAGTTAAATTATTTAGAAAGTGAAACAACGAAAGATACCAACTTTCAAAATTTTTTTAACTATTATTTGTAAAAATTTTAAAACCATTTTTTCTCGATGTATACATAATAAAAGGGTTTCCCAAGAGGGGGGGTCTAGCCCCCGTATTCCCCCTCCCCGTACATTGAAAAAGTCGACCCCCCTACCCAAAATTTTGAGAATTCAAGGACAAAAAATTTGAAAATTTGAAAAAATTTTGGTCGTATTGTAAAAATATTTTCCATCAAATCCGAAGAGTTTATGTGACCCCTTAAATTTTGGTCAAATTTGAAAAAAATTATCGTTTAAATTCGTTGTGTTTTTCGTGGGGGCGTGATTTAGGCTTTCCACGGGTTAATATTTTAAAAAAATTTTTTTAGAAAAAACTTTTGGGGCGAAGGCAAAAATATTGTCCGCTAAATCCGGTAACTTTGACCCCCCCTTGAATTTTGAAAAAAGTCGCAAGGACACCCCCCTAGACCATTAGACCTTGGGAAACCCTGCATAATAAGCTTTTATTTAATATATATTTCATAAATTTTGAGTGCTGAGAAGTATTAAAAAAACTTAGTCAAAAGTTTTCGATTTTATTTTTTGTAGACCCTGTAGTTAAGTGATTTCAATAATGTTCACTAGAATAAGATTAAACGAAACGGTGATTTTTATTTTATACAAAGATGTGCGATAAAAATAAATGCCATGAAGTATTACTATGGCTTTGATATGTGTATTTAGAGCGCGAGAGTTACTAACAACAGCCCAAGTTCAGTAATATAACAGCTTAGCTTGAGCTAGAAAAGTTTATTTAAATCCAAAAAATAACATAAAGTGTAGTGTACTTCATGTACTTCGAAATAAATTATATTATTATATGATATATACTACTGCAATAAATCTCATTTAAGTACATATTTGAATAAAATTTTGCAATTAATTAGAAAAAATTATTTTTTTTGAAAAAATATTTTAACTTTTAAACTTAATATTAAGCTAAGTTGTATAGTCATATTAAGCTCATATACGAAATTTTTTTAATCTCAAGCTCGATGTTTTCTCAGCTAAATTAAAATTATCCCATTATTAAAAGCGATATATATGGGAAGATCAAGTACGTGTATAGGATTGTTAACATCTTTATTCATTTATGTTGAATAAACATAAACTTTTATACATTGACAATTTTATTTGTTTTTTAAATGGAAAAATACATAGTCTAGTGATTATTCCATAGAAAACCGGAATCGATTGTAGCAATAAGAAACAAAAATTTAATTTCGTAAAGCATAACAGCGCTATAAATAAAGTTTAAGTATTTATTTTCAGGGTTGAGAATCAACAAACAATAATTAAAGACTCCATTATTACAAATTGATGTTCAAACACATTTTAAGTAAATTAAACGAAAACAGATTAATTGAATTAAAAAGTTTTTTCACTTAAAATTTTCATAACAAATGTAAACTGTTTTATTTAAATAAAAGCAATTTTTTGGCGAAAATATAATTTTAATAAAAATAATAAACTAAAAAACAATTTTTAAATAAAAAATTTTTCACAAAAAAAATTTAATTACAATAATCATTAACTATTAAGATTAATTATTTTTGATAATTATTCTGTTCGCTAATTTAATAGACATTAATCTAATCCATTATCAATACGTCTGGAATAATAGAAGTAACACACAAAAGTGAATATGAATGACATTTGTAATGTTAAACTGGAACATGCGATCAGTTATTCCTCCAGTATTACGTCATTCGTTGTGTGTGTATATGAAGCAACCCATAATTATCATTTACTTTAATCCGTTTCTCGTTCTTTTATATGTCACTAACTTTTCGAGAAATAAAACCTTTGCTTGTCAATTATAACGATAGCCAGTTTTACTTTTATACACTCATTTTCTTCTATCTCTGCGAACAGAAAAGTTAATAAAACAGGCGATATTTACAGATATTGATGAGAAGATAAAAAGATGCGGAGAAGCAAACAAAAATACAGACAAACACACTTGAATAGTGAAACCAAATGATGAGGTGTTTTCAGTTGTAAAAATTAGATATGAATCTCAAAATAAACAGAGACAGAGTGCAACCAAACGTAAACAATGAACGGATGAGTTAAATATAAATAATAAGAAAAATGATAAAAAAGATAATTTCGATGATAATAGTTTATTTTCGTCGTGAATACTAAATACGGCACAAAAATAAAACTGGAATAAGTGTAGACAAAGGCATCAGTTTTGTGTATGTGTTGTGTGGGAGTACAGGGTTTTTCTCATTTATTTTTTCACACATAATCTTTTAATTTGCAAACTAATAACACATTGAATGTTGATTAACTTCACTGATAAACATAATGATGTTTAGATCGCTATTAGTTAAGCACATAGGATTCCTGAGAATTGAAAGTGCATTCCATTTGAGTGCGTATTCGTTTGTTTGCTTTTAATGAAATGTTTTTTTAAAGTAATGGAATAATTTAAATTGATTTCGGATCAGAAATTAAAACAATGGGAAAAATTTCAAGAGTATTATTATTTTTTTTGTGCTCGCAGTAATTAATTATTTTCCCAAAAAAATTGCTGAAATAATATTATTCAAAATTCTCAATTTTTGAAATAATATAAAACAAACATTGATAACAACTGGTGGCCATATTATAACGTGAAAAAGTAATCTCTAAAATATATAAGAAATCGTGTAAAATATTCTTTATTCTAATCAGATGTTTTCTGTTGGACAGAAAGTTATTAGAAAATTCTCTATATGCTTAAATGTTAACAGATTAAATAAAAATTAATTATTTTAGTTTTCGTTTAAAAAATTTATTTTGTATTCTAAGTTCAAAATTCTCTAAAAGTGATTATCATTTAAAGCATCATATAAAAATAAAAATGTATATTAAACTTTTGCGTTACACTTTATTTACTGAATAAACAATATCCAACATCATTAATGGTCTTATTTCTAAAACAGGAAACTAACCAAAATAATGTATATTTCCTATAATATTTTTTTCGTACTTATTATGCGTTCGATAATTCAAATGAAAAAGAAAATTATTATTTAAGTAAACTTATTATAATAACCCAAAGTATTACATCAATAGATTATTTCGCTGACTATTTTTTTTGCTTCGTATTACTTATTGCAAACATAATAAGCTACAAAAAATAAATTTCTTCATATAATGAAGCAAAAATGTTGCTAAATTGACTACACTTTACTTCAATAGTATGGCAGACATATCAACGTTTAAGTACTTAGAGTAACGCATAACAAAAAAATGCAATTGCATTTTTGATAAAGTTAGTCAATTAATGGAAGAATTCTCATAAGGTACCTATTTGTAAGCATCACATCACTGTGAGCTCATGATTTGCCAATTGGTTAGAATGTTCAGGCAATTTCCTTATTAATCTTTTCGCATCACGCTCTTTGTTTTTTGTTTATATCTTTTTCTCTTCTTCTTATTCCTCTTTCCTGAGTGTCTTTCTCTATCTCTCTCATAATCTGTTTTTTATTTTCTTAGTTTTCGTGTTTCTAACTATGATGTCGTTATCTCATCGGTCACATATAACCGACTAATAATATTATTTTGTATGATTCTCTCGGGTTTTGATTCTTTTCTCTTTATTTAACTAGTTTTTTCCTTACAATTCTAAAAAGTTTAAACCAGTCTTTATAAATACTATACCAAAAAAATTGGGCTAATTCCTACTCAATCAAATAAAACCGTTTCTTTACCGGTGACTAAAATTCTTCTCTTCTTTACTTTATATATTAAGTTAAGTTATTAATTAACTTTATCTCATAGATTTTGTTTATTTGTACAGTACTTGTCAACATTAGCATTGTTGGCATCACTATAATGTCACTGAAACGACAATAAAACAGTAATGTTTTGTTTCTTTCTTCGCCAAAATGATTATGATAAGAGCGAATGGAAAGATAGTTAATTTTTGTCTTATATATAGTACTCAATACTCTTTAGGATAGAGATAGTAATTTGAAAAAGAGTTAATATATTTGTACAGTAAAACATCTCAATACGAACAATCTATAAATCTCCATAATATGGACATTATGTTAGAGACAAACATGTACCCATAGACTTTACATTAGTTGAACCCTTTTTAAATCGGACACTCTATGAGAGGGACACCTATTTGTTGTAACAGTACATGATTGTACTATATTCGGATTTAATACGGATATATACATATATAAGTGAATTTTATAAAATTTAATTATAACTACGTAAATATTTTTCCGACGATTCTATTGTTCAATATTTCATATATGGTTAAACATATTGAAAATTTTCAAGTTTTTGGACGAATTATTAAAATAAGGCTATCAAGACTAGTTAATTTTCAAAATTTAATCCTTTTTTATTCGAATACTGAGTATTAAAATTATCCATTTTATTAAATAACGTGCTTTTTAAAACAGATAAGTTTGTAACGTGCCACCAAACAGTATGGGCTGGAATAGCCCATATCCTCTCCATACTACTACACTCTATAAGCCGGATACCTCTTTATATTGATAGTATGTTTTTAGAAAGAAATAATTATAAATTAGTTTCTTGATAAAATAAGCACAACATAATTATAAGTAAGCACAGTATTTGAATAAATTTGAATATATATATATATATATATAATTTTTATGAATATGAATTTATTTTAAGTTTGTGCAGAATTTGTTTCCATATTGAAAGCATAAAATTATCATTAAGTAAAGTATTGTGAAGTATAGCTACTAATCTTTTCAGTAAATAAACTTCTTATTCTTTATATATAGTTTTTATTACTATGCAATTGAATAGAAAAGTCAAAAATGATTACTATATTACGATAGGAATGAATGAATTATGAATAAAATATTTTTTTTTTAGAAAAAATTATGTCTTCTTATTTGACAATATATTAGCAAAATGTGAATTAACGACATCTAACACACATAAAATTGGCAAATCTTCATATAAAATAGATTCAACACATATCTTCAATATAGAAAACTATTAATTTCCTGATTTTCATTAATCAAGTTTGTTTTTTTGAATAAAGCATTTATGTGAAAGTGTAATAATTATGTTGTTATTGATTATATTTTATTTCGAAAAACATTCAAAGTAATTCTAAATTATTATAATTGTTTGACATTTGCAAATTTTTTAATTAGAGTGGATTGTAATTAAATATATTTTTTAAATTGCAAAATTTATTACATTATAAATTTGTTTTGTAATTAATTTTCTGATGAGGAAAATATTAGTTTAATTATTCAAAATCATTTTAATAATATTATCTACAATTGATGAATTGAATAATCTTACATTACGTTATTACACTATTATGTTATTATTAATAATCTATTGTTGTGATGTTTTAAAAGTAATGCAAAAAAGAGTCATTTAAGTAGTTTTGTCAACTTTGTCAGTATGTATAACATTATAAAAAAATAACAAAATATATAACATAATAACAAAATAAATAAACATTGAAAAATTACACCTAAAGCGGCAAAAGCAAAAAATATTGAATAAACCATATTTTATTGAGTTTACATGTTCTCAAGATTTTACAGAATTTAACGGAAAAATAGCTAGTTTTTTTGCAGTCTGTACATTTCATTTTTATTTCAATTTTTTTGTTCGTTATTTTAGTTTTTAAATTACATTAAAATTGATAACAATATACACAGTTAATTTTGATATACTAGTTTATCTTTTGTTATTAATGATGTTTTTATTATATATTAAGCTTTTTATTAAATTTGTTTAACCATTTAACCACAATTTTATTTTATATGATTCATCATTGAAATTTTATTATATTTTTTTACTATTATAGTTTATATAAAGAGGATTATATTTCACAATAAAATATAAAAATTGGTTATAATAACTAACATAATGTTTTATAATAATAAATTGTAACGTAATTAATTTTTAATGCTATTTATTCTTTTATAATGACAAGAAAATATTCCTATTGCTATTTGTATCACAAACAAAACCCTTATATCAAACAAAGCTTTTAGTAATCGTTTTAAAATAAGCATAGATTTGATGGCGATAAATAAGTCGGAAATATAAAATATTTTGAAATAAATACAATTTGTATATATTTGCAAAAACGTTTCATTATATTCAGAGATGGCAAAAAGCTCAGAGTGAGCTTAAGCTAGCTTAAGCTGAGCTGAGCTTGAAGCTCAATTTTTTATTTTCAGGAGCTTGAAGCAATATATCAAAGAGAAGATGAAAAACATTTTTTATTATAGAAATTAATATTTAACAATGACTATCGCTAAGTTTGATACAGAAATAATTGACATAGAAATAAATTGAGTAACAGTTGTTTTTCATAAACAATTCACGACACATTTTCATAGAGCTGACTTTCTATAATGCAAAAAAAGAAGTGAATGAAACATTTTTCTTAGTAAACCTATTTTAATGATATGGTACTCTTTAGACTCGTAAATCGTTAGAATTGTTAAGCCCAAACCCAACTCCAACCAGATAGGCTTCAACCTGACCCGACCCAATTATCAAAATGTTTTCATAATTGTTTAAATTTTTCTAAAATTTTCATTAAAATGTAAAAGATAAAATATACTTAAAATAGAAATAATATTTAATAATTAAGTATTATTTAAGTTATATAAAAATGCCATACAATATTTTAAAATTTTGCAAAAAGTTTTATGCTATTAATCGATGTTTAATTGGTTTGTCGGGTTTTCCAAATTTTTCTAAACCCGACCCGAACAGTTTTGATCCCGACCCGACAAGTTTGTAGGGTACCCGACCCTAACCCCTGAAATTTTGGGTACCCGTTTACTAGTCTAGTACACTTCGTAAAGAAATAAAGACTAACGAACATAACTTTTAGAATTAGAATCTATTTTTATATTAAATTATATTTTTTCCTATTTATTTTCAAACGTGCCTTAATATCTAAATTTAATTATAAATTTTATTATAAATGAATTTTATTATAATTATACCATAAATGCCATAACTTATCATAATATAAACGTAAAACCATAATTTATAATAATTTTCAAATCTATAAATAACATCAAAATTGTGTTTCATTTATAGTATTATTATAAAATTTAATTTAAACACGACTTTTTCTAAAAAATCAAAAATAATTTTTGACTAAATTGGTTCAAGTTATGATCAATAACATAAAAATTTCACTATTATTGACACCATAATTGGCTTATAAAAACACAATAAAACACATTGTTTGCTAATTGATAGCAATTGGTGCTGTAATACATATATAAATCCGATCTATGGATTAATAACGAATTCCTTTCTATAACAATCAAGAAAATGGTGAACAGTAGTATTCAAGAAAAGTGTATAATAGTGATTGAAAATATTTAAGATTTCAATTCCATTACCGTTCCATTACCGTACATAAGATTTGCATTACCGTTCCAT
>JAQGAW010005151.1:0-10008 GCA_034698025.1 Phthiracarus crinitus | reverse complement strand
TTATAGAGGTTTTTTCTAATGTAAAAATATTAAAAATCCTTTTCATATAACTTTTAGTTCAATATATAGAATATGTTAAAGTTATAGAGTGTTCAAGATATAGAGTTTTTACTGTATATTAACCCAATTAATTTATTAATTATTTTGAGAGTGATTACAGCATAAGAATATACTATTTATTTAATTCGTAATTAACATTAGTAAATTGTTATTTAAATTTAACTTTGTTTTACACAAATAACATGATTTTGCATTAGAATGATAGTTACCACTAAACCATGAAATCCACTATCATTCCGAACAGTTTTGAGTTTCAAAAACATAAGATATGACTAAATGTAAGTATAATAAGTCGGAAGTAATGACTAATAAATAAGCTCTAGAATGTTCATTGGGTTATTACAACGAGTCATACGGAACATAATAGGATTATTAAAGCTATTTACTTTTATATTTGTAACATAGGTTTTGATTGGTAAATATCAAAGAACATCACGATAAATATGGTTCATTTAATCCTGATAATACTAAATCATGCTCGAGCTTTCAAATTTAATAATTCCGCAATAAAATATATAATGTAAAAATATGCAATCTGAGAGTAGATTACCGAAAACAGAAAGGGTATTAAAATGCATGTCAATGAATTTACAAAATAGTTTTAAGAATAGAACAAAAGTTGAAAAGAGAATTATAAGATAATTCAATCTTTTGTTAGTAAAAAATTTTTAATATAATTTTTAATTATCAAAACATATGTAAATCACTTTGAGTCAATAGTTATTAGGAAAAGTTTTGGTCTATAAATTGGAAAAATTAATTGATGAATTATATCCAAAGTTTTTATTTATATTCATTTACAGTTTTTTCAGAGTTAAAATTTAACGATAGATAATATAATTCTAATTTTAAAAAAACTATATTCGCTTTACGAAAATAAGAGTAAAAATGTTAAAACTCGAATCAACATTTTACATGTTTATACTTTTTCTTCCCTAATGCGTTATCAAAAATTCTATGATGTAAAACTTATGTACTACTTAAAAATGTAATAACTTGATTAAAAGTTTAGCTGTATTTTTAGAGCGCATTGCATTCATTTCTATGCAAAATTTCAAATAAATTCCATTTGTTATGCAAATACGGATACACAGTAAAATTCATTAATAGTCTTCATAGCATACATGAATCAATATAAAAGCACCATTCAAAACGAACATATAACTAACAAGATTATCAAAACTAGACGAAATGTATATTTAAAACTAATTGTGTTAGTTTCTAGATAAATGTAAGTAAAAAAAGTTTGATAAATAAAATTTTGTTCAATTTATAATTGTTAATTTTTGTCTAATTATAATTTATTATAAATATTATTATTTTAAATTTATATTATTAACACCAAATACAAGTTTTAATATATGCGTTGTATTTCGTTTATATAAGGATGTCTAAAAAAGAAAATGAAGAATCTGCTAATTTTTTGGCATATTGTAAGGAGTGTAATGAAAAGGTAAATAAATTATGAATAAATAAAAATAATGAAGTATATTTTGCAAATGTTTATTTCACAGGCTCCTCCTGATGTAAAGGAAAGCTTGATTCCTAAAATTTTTACAGCGGCTTCAATATTCTTGAAGATTTTCGAAAATATCAAAGCATCAGGGCTTTCTATAGAATTCAATGAATTGAAAGAACATTGTTCGGAAGTTTCAGATGTTACTTGCAGTGCAAACTTATTGGTTGGATTTGGAATGGCAGTAGAGGTTGTAGGTCTTGTTGCACAATTTTGGCGCTTGAAAGAATTTTCGCAGCTTTTGAAAAAGTCGTCCCTCATACACGCTACTTCAATACAGAAACATCAAGAAATTGTTGAACATTTGAAAGAAGTGAAGCAACAAATTAAAACGTTTGAATCAATGTATGCAGACCAAGGAAAAACATTTACTTTGGATGAATTGTTGAAAATGTCCAATCTTAAAGATGACATAAACGATAAGCTTAATGATGTGAAGGATTGTATTTGTAAGTAAAATTAAATAATTATCAATTTCTATTAACTGCATTAATATTATTCATCTTTAGCTGAAATGAAGTTCGAAGTTGGCAATAATATTGAAATGCTAAAAATGAGGAAGAGCTGGATTATGATAGATGCTGTTTCAGGGTGGTTAGCAGGCACACTTTCGATATCATCTTCCTTAATTGCGTTAAGTTGTATTAATCCTTGGATAGCTGCAGGAACCATTACTGTGAGTTCGCTTAGAATATTGCTCGGTTTAGTAGGTGTTAATAAATACTATACTGCGAAAACCAAGATAGACCAATTACAAGCGGAAATGAATAAAATCCTAATATTGGGAGAAATTCATAAGAGCTACAAAAAGTATTTTAAAAATTTATGTGAAAGCATTTGTATTTTACCTGATGGAGTCATTCAACTTGTAATAAAAGAGTAGTCGTGATATTTATTCAACTTGATTCCTTAAAGATATAAAATTAATTTAATCAACTTTTAACTGAAAATTTTCTGAACTACTTTAGCTCATGTAATCCGAAAATTCCTTTTAAATTTTCAACTGAAAATAAATTTATTTTTACAACTTCAAAACTAAGTTTTTCATTAACACATTATGAGTTGTATTTTATAAATTTAAAAACTTTAAAATAACATACAAAACATACTTTAAAAGTTTATTAATAGATAATCCAATAATTCGGTCTTTACAAATAAATAATTAATTACATACAAGAAAACTAAGTCTTTATAGAGTAATGAAACAATTAAACAGAAATGTGCAGTTACATGGCAAAGAACAATAGCACCTAGAATTACTAACGACAAGAGTATTAAGTTTTAAAAATATGGTCATAATTTTTTCATTTTAATTTTTTTACTTATTTCTAAGCACGAAAATTAAAACTAAAACAATAAAATAATTAAAAGCTTTTGTCAATTTTAGATGTTATTAATGTCAATACTATGTAATAGTATTTTATTTCTTCAATTAATATTTTAGCATAAATTATAATAAACATTGAAATAACCAATAATATCAATGAAGAAACACTTTATACTCAGTTTTGATATTTATGTTTGATATCAAATTAATGTCATTTCGCGTACATTTGTAGAAACAAAATTTTATTGATTAATACTGCAACAATCAATTTATTAACTAATTTGCTAGTAATTACAACATAAAATGTAATACTATTTAATTCTTAACTAACAGTAGTTAATTATTATTTACACGTAAATTTGTTTTACGCTAATAACACGATAAAAGTACGAATTTGCATAGGAGTGAGAGTTACCACTAGACTATGGATCTCACTGTTAACGGTTTGCCCATTGTTCGCAATGTCCGAATTAAATTCGAATCGTTTGGCTGCTCTGTCGAGATATTGATTCGCACCCAAACTTGTTTCCGACACCGACTTAATAGTAAATGGTTTAAACAGTTTCGATAAATCCACGCTCGCGTTCTTCGATAAGCCATTTTGATCGTCTTTGACCGAATAAAAGTGCTCTAATCTTATTAAAACTTTTCCATCTTTCCATTCCTCTAACGTAAGCAAATGAACGTTGTCTGGCAATGCGGCGTTAACTGTTGAGCCCATTGTGTTGTAAGTGTTGGCGTATTCGCTCTCTGAAGAACTGTATTTCATGAATACAGGAATCGGTGCCAAATTGATTCGCTGAGCGGCGTCTCTATGCAATGCTGCGCCATAAGCGATCTTAGATAAATACAAAGTAGTAGTGCCTCTCACTACAAGTCCACTAAAATCATAACCGGGTTCGTCCAGATTTTCGTGAACACCAAACGCGTCGTCATGAAAGATGCGTCTGTGAAGCATGAGCTCAATAGAGCCTTCGCTAAGACTGCTTCCCCCTTGCGATCTGTCGTTAACAAGTGTGAGCTGCAAGTCTTGGGCCACATCTCTCACAAATATGCGACTGTTGACTGGATAGTAATTTTCTGCCACCGATTCGGTTATAGTTCTGTTGTACGTCGGGTTATAGTTTAGTTTCCGTTCTAGAATTTGTCTTCCATTCGCATCCGTATAGAATAATTGATTAGTGGTTAGATTGGAGTCAAATCTTGTTATCACTTCTTTTCCTATTTCTTCGTCTCTAGGAATGGGACCCACAACCCAATCAAACTCGATATAATCCTCGTTTGGGTAAACTCTGATCGTCTGATGAACCCATTCGGATACATATTGACGAACTTCTTGGATATTATCCCCTTTAGTCAAGTTAGACGTCACCATTACGGTAACATTAATCGGTGCGCCGTTCGGTCGAAACACGTACGCACCGGAAGAGCGATTCAAAGCGCTTTTATTATCCATAGCTACACTTTGGTAATATAAAAATGATTGGTTTAGTGCCACAACTTTATTTTTCTCTAACTCAATGCTCTGCAAAGCGCCGTTTGTATCAAAATGAACAGATATTGATTTGCCTTTCAACGTAAATGGTGCTGTGACTTCTTTCACTGGTTTTACTTCTGAACTACAATTACATGTTATATTTTTGACAAAATAAGTGCTGTAACCTAATGGCGGAAGATTTACTTTAAATACTAATACAGCGTTCGCTATGCTAACTGTGCCGTAGAAGCGGTCGGGTATTGCGTATATGAAGTGAGGGATGTCTAGCAAGTCGAACGTTATTGGCTGTAAACTTGAGTTTAATACTTGAAACACCGTTCCAACCACTGGTAATCGAAAGTAATACTCAACTTGTCTGGCGAGAGGATTATAAATAGTGACCGCTATTTTATCATGAAATTCGGTAATATTACAGAAGCTTATGTTTAATAGATGGCAAAATTCGAGATCCAGAATCTGATCCGATAATTTTTTAGGCAAAAGTTTATCGAAAGCGCGACTCACAACAGATTCACATTTGTTCACACCTTTCGCTAACTGCAACGCGTAATCGAGTGCTACCAGTTGTCTCTCAGTACCGCTCACCGCATCGTGATGTTGATTAACGGCAAGCGCTTCCTTAAGCGTAATCGTGGCGTTGTCTTGCTTTAGTTGCGCCAAAACATTCAATTGTTTGCACGCTTGAAGAAAGTTATTCGCGCGTCTGTCCTGTAATTTCAGTGCCGGACGACTCGTGAAATATCCAGTCCAGAAACTGTGCGCATCGCTTCCATACGGAAAGAAGTCATCGGTCTTCGATGTGTATGTCTTGTTTGCCTGATGCACAGCATTTAGATAACACGAAGGCGTCGAATAGAATAGATTAAATTTGCTGCCATTATTTTGTCTCTCATTCACGTATTTGATTAGTTTATCGACATTTTTGAAGTAAGACTGAGCGTCACCGAACTGAAAATCGGAACCAATAGTGACGTAAATATGATTAGTCGTATAGTGCTGTGCGAACAGTGCGGCATAGATTAGGAAATCGTTCACTTTTTGCTTCACATTGTAATCTTCAGATTCCGGATCGTCGATGAATGGGTTGTTGATTGGGTCTGTACTGCAACGAACCAAATCAAAGCAAAATCCAGGCGGAGATCCGTAACCAACTCCCAGCTGAAGAATACTGGTGAATATATCCGATGATTTTCCTAATTCTTCGTTTCCACGCCAAACAAATTCCAGTTGATTATTCTTCTGTCGAACATCTCTGTCCTAATGTTAAGTTTATTTTTTATAAATATTGGTTATTATATCGAAATGAAAAGTACAAAAATATTCAGTAAATTACCTGATAATCAAGTCTAGTGAAGAAAAACGCGTCGAAATTCATTTGTGCGAAAAGTGATGCTTGTTCTTTCGAATGACCGAATGGATCGATTTGCCATCCAATACGAGGTATACTGCATTCACCGAATGTATCGTTTAATCTTCTGAAACCCCACGTCATTTGATCGATAATCTGGTGGTAATAAGTAGTTGCCTCATCATTCATACTCCAACCTCCGCTAATAAACTCGAGCTGACCTAACGATTCGTAATATTCATTTTAATATTAATTTTTTTATAAACCCCAACATAAATCGTTTGCATATATTTAAACAAGCTTTGCTATAATAGTTTGTATGTGTTAATGTAATGAATGGGTGAGATGTTGCCACTAATTAATGTGGTCATTATTTTCATACACCATATATCAGGTAAACTTTGATAAAAATTTTTATCCACTGTTTAAAGCAAATATTTTGCTTAATGTCAACCAATGATAAACGCATTGCATTTGGCAAACAAATTAAATTTTAAGTAAAAATTTAGTTTAAAAAATATAATATTTCAAGAATCATACCATTTTGGACCAAACCTTCCACTATTTTCCTAGTGTTAGCGTCCTGTTCGAGCCACCACTTCCAGAAAAACGCCACTTCAACATAAATGAACTTCTTATTGGGGTCTTTATGCAACTCTTGCACCACTGTGTCTAAAATGTACTGAACCTCAGTGTAATAATATTGGTCAACGGTTTTAATCCATCCAACGTCATCATGAGTTTGGGCTATTATGTGTACATTAATTCTGCTTTCATCAAATTTAGGGCATTTACTATAACCGCATTTTAATTCTAGTTTGGTTTCGATGGGCACACAAAATATGCCGCAGAATAAAGTTGAAAGTATAACGAGACCTAAATTTTGCATAATTTCAAAATTACTGCCGCAGATTAAAATTATTTTGCAAAATTCGTTACTTTTGCTCTTTATTTAAGTCTTTTGAACGCTATTATCGCAATAAAGCAAATATGATTAGAACTATGTTGGCATACCTTTCTTTGTCGTACACGTATAAATCCTTCATTCAATTATAATCTTAATTTTTTATAAACACTTGAGATTCGTTAAAACCTACCGTTACTGTTACTAACAGAAAGAAATATCTTTGTGCTTTGAATGATAAAAAAGTGAAAGGTTTTGGGTTTTATTAGGTTATCTCGTCAGTAATCTTATTTTTTATGGTATCAGTAAAGGTTTAATTGTGATTATATCACAATCAAGGAAAAATGGATCTTTTAAACAGAAAACCATTTTCGAACAAATAACTAGTATGCTATAATGCTTTCGATTTAAATTCCTTCACACAATCTTTGTCCCCACTTAGGAGTTAGGCTTTAGAGTTCATCACTAATGTTAGTGATTTGGTGAAAAATACAGCAATTTTTCTTTAATCATACGACCGGAAGATTAGTATGTTGTCGTTTACTAAATTAAACAATTAAACTAATAAAAATTAGTTTTATTTTCCCTGTTTTTACCTGTTTTGTCAGTTTAGTGGAATAATCCTGGAAATGCATATATATTCAATAAAGTTCCCGTTTTTCTATATTTAGCAAAATGTGGTTAATCAAAGAACAAAATTCTTCTTTAAATATTCAAAGTATGGTAGATATAAAAATATTTTAAGAGCATGTCATAGTATTAAGCTAGACATCATGACGACTTTAGCTTTGTTAATACAGTGAGTGTTATTACAAATTTCGTCCGTCTGGTGAGCTTAATGCCACGATAAATGATTTTAAGATAATAGACAACGATTTACAGTATCTAATCTAAATATTTCTCAACTTATACAATTCAACTAATTTCTGTAATTTCTTAATATAACTTTAACCAAATTTTTTCACGGAAATGTTTTAATATATTTTTAATAAAACTTAGTTTAACAAATATATTTAATTCGGTCATTAAGATAAAATTGACTGCTAAAACATATCTTCAAGTAAGATAAACAATTTTAAAAACTTAGTTTAGTTTACGAAATAACAACAGACGGCATACAACCAGTGTGTCCCACATTTTAATTGTCTGGAGGGGTTCTTTTTTTCAACTTTTTCAAATTAATTGCGTTAGTCTAAATTCATCGGATTAAATCGACAATTTTCGGCAGTCGAACCAATTTTTTTTCTGGTGAAAGCCTAATTCATCGAAAAAATCAACAAATTTGAAAACTAATCGGTTAAACTAATTAGTAAATACAATTACTTATTAGAAAAATACATATTAAAAATTAAAATTTTGCCACTAATAAATGTTTAAAATTTGTGTTTTATTTCAAGCCTACAACCTAAGTGTAAGGTTATGGGAGAATATGCTGGCCTAAGCCTAAGACTACAAATAATTTTGGAGCCTAAGCCTACAGCCTAATATCTGTTCTAATCTGTCAGCTTGGGGACTACTGACTAGGCCTAGGCTAAGCCTATATTTAAATTATTTAAATTCATTCAATGTCATATTGTAATATTTAATACTTGCGAATAAATAAAGTATATTAAAGCATTGTTTTCAGACTAAATTTTTTAAATTAATAATTATAAAATTCATTGTTTTAATTAATATTTTATTCTTATTGATTTTTTTTATAAACAAGCAATAAAGAAAAAAATTTCTTATTACAATCAGTTGAATAAGGCCTATAATTAATCAAATAATGCTTATATTACCTTATTTAGTATATTCAGTATTATAAGTGGATTTAAAACTTTACGCAACATTAAAAATGCTTAAACCGTACATTTTAAAATTTATTATCAATTTTTAAAAAATTTAAATAATAAAATTTTAAGGCAACGTATTTATGTTTAAATATAAATATAAAATAAAGAGATTTTTACGGTAATAGTAAAAACTCAAAAATCTTAATTATAAAATATTGAAATTAATTTTTCGACGTTTACATTGAATATATTCTTCAATCTTTGTTTTATTAATATTTATTTCATTCGAAAAAGCAGTGCGTTTTTGAAAATAATTTTCCATATATGATTTGCCGGTAATAATTTTTATTTGCTTCGGATAAATCGTGATTTTCCTAATACTTAGGCATTTGTCGATAAATGATATGATACTAAAGGTAGGTTTACCACAATCGTCACTATAAATCGACAAAATCGTTGGAAAACGAATTTTCAAATCGTATAAATGCGACAATTTTTCTAAATGATTCATAATATTAATTATGATTTCCGTTTCATTCTTGCCATCGATATGAATATCAATAGTGTTTAGTTGTGGTAAATATAAGTGAATATTTTCGAATTCACTTCCATTTCCAACAAAATAATTTCCTTCTATTTTCAAATGAGTTAAATTAACGCATTTATTTAAAAATTCAAAGTTTTTAAAATTTTTACATTTACTAATAATTAATTTTTGAATCAATTGAAAGATATTAATGGATACATAATTCAATGGTGAACGCAAACTCTCGAGTTTTAATGCTTTTAAACGCAAACAATTCAAACCAATCAGTTTTAATAAATCAAGACTATTGTTGTGATCGCTGTAAATAAAGTTAATGTGAAGATATTCTAGATTTACAAATGTTACCATATGTTTCATTATATTAAATCCTATCATATCATTAAACTTTACATTAATCATAACATTAAATGACTTCAACTGATTTTTAAAATGATTGGCAAATCTTATGAAAGATTCATCGTTGATCTTATAACGACCGATACTAACAATTTTAGTGCTAATAACTGAATTCGCCTCAAAACAGTGATTAAAACTGTCTTCAATATTATTCATAGAATGTATTGATTTGAGTTTCGGACATAATTGTATTAAAGATGACATCATTTCTTCTCTCATAAATCCATCGTATATTGTAATCGATTCCAAGTTTTTTAAACTTTTTTCAGCAAAACTTTTCAAACACTCGAGTGAAACATTGAAATACGAATTAATTCCCAAATGTTTTAAATTTTTACATGAACTACTTATTGAATTAATTATCTCATCGTTACCACAATAGCAATCAATAATTAAATGATTAATATTAACACATTTAAGTAACACATAATTTAATAATTGTATATTTATTCGTGAATGATGTATATATTCATTATTATTTATACTCAACTCATAAATCACTGAATGATTACATTTTAAAATTTGATTCGAAACAGGTATACCATCTGATAATAATAGTATATATTGTTTATTAAATATGAATGCATTGAATTGTTTGTTAACGCATTGCAATGCAAAACAATCACTGATTGATAAA
>JAQGAW010005150.1:0-10009 GCA_034698025.1 Phthiracarus crinitus | reverse complement strand
TCCCGTTTTTGGTACTTTTTTGTTCCCGTTTCCCTCCCGTTTTAATGACTTTTTAGTCCCGGAAATCCCGTTCCCTACTTATAATACAAAATAATATAATTATAAATTCTTATTGTAATACAATAGGCATTAATGGACATTAACCTAATAGAAAGGTGATCAAGTGTTTTCAGTATGTTTCAAACAGTGTAGTTATGTGAGGTTTTGACAGTTCATATTCAAGTAAAAGTGCTATTATTTCATTATCAATATAACGATTAATATGCGTATAACGGTATGCAGTGTAAACATTATAATCAATAAATCAAAACAAATTGCTATAAACTGGTTAATTAATATAAAATAATATAAAATAGACTTGAATAGATATCTGAACGTAAAACCTGTTTAAATGTCCAATTTAAAAACCCGGAACGGGTTGTGAACACTAGTATTATAAAACCAAATTAGTGAACTGTATACCGTATATATCACTTGTGAATAGATTTGTAGGGACTTAAAAGTGGTTAAAACGGTAGGGACCAAAAACAGGAACAGACTCGGAAAAAATTTATTGCAATTTTTCAAAATTGTTTATGAAAAAGTATTCACTATTTTGAAATTTTTAATTCTATTTGCTTAATATCTTTAACATATCATTCCCAAATTTCATGTACTATTTTTGATTGGAAAGGCTAATAGAACCTTTTTCATCCAATTGTTAATAAAGCTGTTGATAAACATTGGAAAACGGGAAGATTTTCAATATTTAAATATTTCCGGGATTATTCAAATAAAATTCTTAAATATGGAAATTAAAACAACTTTATAATACTTACTTGTTAAATTAAGAATACAAAATTATTGAAATAGTAGTGAGAATATGTTTATGGGAAGTGAGCAGATCTTTGAATGCAAAAATTTGTTGAATATTGCTTTTCTGGCTTTACAGTATGTTAATTTTCCGCCATAAGGTTTTGATTCCAAAAATTCATACTGTACGTATAATGTTAAAACTTAATGATAAATCAGATACATTTTTAGGCTCCTATTATTTTTAGTCATGACGTGTAAAATTGTTCTTTTATTATTATGAGTTTTTATCACATACAAGAGAAATGTCCATTGTATGAATAGTGCTACAATTACAAACTTTTATGGCATAGATATAGACGATCTGTTTTTTATAAAATAGATGTTAGTATTTTGTGTAATATAATATTAGATAAATAAAGTGCTAGAACTAAACTCTCCCGAATGCCTTTAAACTTAGTAATAAAAGTGTTTATTAATTGAGAATTGAAATACTTAACAACAAAGTTAAAACACAAGTTTAAAACTTGAAGAAATTTTGAAAAAGAAGTAACCATTTGAAACATCAATTTATTCACGAAATTTGTGATCACAAACGTTGATTTTCAACAGAAAAAAGCGTAAGAGTAAAAAATCTTTGCGTAATCAAGCAAATAGGAAACTAATAAGCGTTGCGGAATTTTACATATTAACTTATTTCTCGTCAAGCTCTTGTATGTTCATACCGATATATTTAGAACAGTATAGCTTTAATAACAATGAAATAATAACATTGTTTTTGTGTTGATTAATAATAACAATTTTCAGGTAAAGTATATTATACCTGACATACCCAAATATTATTTTAATACCAAATAATCAGATTTATTTGGATTATATGCATATCGACAACCATCCAAATTTAAAATATGTCCGGTATAAAGTACTTCACCCAAATATTCATTAATAATGTTAATCATGAATATTAATTATAATCATGAATTCATTATACAAATGTAAGTCAGAATTTTTTATCAACAAAAGCTATAGAATACTGTTATATGTTTTAGTATTTAATGGAGAGATTCCTGAACTAAAGTATTTGGATAAAAGTTTAAAATTGTTTAAAATTAAGTTTTAAGTTTATTTCGGTGCAATTATTCGTAATTGTTTTGTTAGCATTACAGTATTGATTGATAAATTAGTTAATTTGGATCTAATAGTAAGCGTTAGGAAATCTAAATGAATGTTACGTTAAATAGTGAATTGAGTTCGATTGAGAGGCATCGAAACAAACTTAAGTGATAATTTAAAAGTACTTTTTAATCTAGGATTGTATTTAGGAAAAATAAAAAGCTTGTTCCCCATATTAAACTCGTTTAATTAGGTAGTTGTGTTAAAACAGTTATGAATAAAAGAAGCAACAGAAAGCCTTAGGGCTTACAATGAGAAAATAAAGAGCCATTACAGTGCTTATATTCTATCGAAAAAGGGAGAATCTCATTAACAATGTAATTATAGATATCTAATTGGAGTACAGTAGTTGACATTTTATCGATGTAAAGGATCACGAACTCAATCAAAATGTACACCGTTTGCATTTATGCTGAAATATCTGTATCTAATGGCATCAATGGGAGCAATGTATTAAATTACACTTCGAGTAATATCACTCTATATTTAATAGTTAATTTTATAATTTACCCAAAAAAGAAGCATAAAATCATTTCTTATAACTTTTTTCAAACAAAATAATTAATTTTATAAAAAATATTGTATGCTATTATCCGTTAGACTATAGCTACCAAATGTGTTGTAGGGTTGATTTTGGTGAACATTATATAATAATATTGACTGATATGATAGTAAAATTTGAATAGTAATTTCTAGGAAAATTGATAAAAATTTGAAAAAAAGTTTAGGAGCAGTATTATGATTATGCATATTTATAGGCTCCATAAAGTACAATGCAATTTCTAGCATATAATGCTTAAAAGCTATTAGTTATAGTTTGAACAACTGACGAGTGAGCCTTAGGGTATCAAAGTTAGTTCTTTTGCTCCTTCTATTTATACTCGGCTCAGCAAATTTGGTGTCGTACTGCATACCTATTATAATGGAAACACTCTGTATATACGTCTCTGCTTACACTTACACAGGCAGTTACGTACAGTTACCCGCATCAATGCCTTTTTAGCAGCACACAGCACTTTCTGATCACATCAGGCCTCGGGCTTAGAAGCTGCTGTTGCTGAGTAATTACAGACTCTTTTCAGGTGCACTATTGTGCACAGAATTTCGCTGATAAAAATGTCTTTTGCTGGTCAATTAGTAGTTAGCAAAAGAGAAAATTGAAGTTCTTTTTTTGATGCCATGTCTTCGCTGCCAAAACTTCTCTAATATATAAGTATATTGTACGGTATATGCTATGAAAGTTATGAATTCTTTTGGGATGAGAATCGTCCTGAATTGACCTTAAGGGCAGTTTTACTCAAAGCTGTTAAATAACAGCATCAAAATTATAAGCAAAAAATATAAAAGCATTATACTGTATAGTAGTTTTAGGTTGAATATACAGTATATTTACTAAATATTGAGACATATGAATTAAAACAACCAATATCTGTGTGCGATTATTTAAATAAACCAATAGGGGTTAATTAGGTCAAGCTTTAAACCAATATATTGCAAGCTAATGTCTCAATAATTACTAAATATACTGTATATATAACTGCCTTAATGTAGCTTTCATTGTAAAAAACTACTTTATAGCCATTATAGAGATTGAATAGTAAGATTAATTTATCTTTTGAGTAACAAAAACATCCGAAAAGAGGAGATCGTTTGGAGTCAGCATGCGATAAGTTTCACTCATTTCGCTACAATAGAAACTCATGATCAAAATGTTGTCATCTCTTTGTGATTATTTAAATTCAATTTAAATAAAACATTTTAATGAGTTAAGCTATTAGTCAAAGATTACATAAGCAAATCTAATTATTGAATTGATATAATTTTCTATTTATTTTCCCACGCATCTCATCCATAAAATACTGCATTTTTCTGATACTTTAGCAAAATATACTGTAGAATAGAAAAAAAATAAATAGACATCTCTTTATATTAGTCTTTGTTAATCTGTGGTTGGTTTGGGTTGGTTTGTCCAAACCATTGTTAATGTCTGACAAACATGCAAGTTTTTCAAGCTGAGGATATATAATGTGCTGACATAATACACTATTATTGGTATTGTTGTTAACCTCTTTTCATGCAACATATTGAGATTTAATGCTCAACCCCTGCATATTAGACAACTCGCAGCGTTGCAGAACAACAGTCCTAAACGCCAATACTATCGGGATATGGGATATGGTTTGTTGAGACCAAACTTCATACAGTGTAATGTCAACTTTGATATGACACGCTTCACTACACTCGATTCTTTTTTTTTATAAAAATAGAGATTTAACAAAGAAATGGGGGAACAGTACTGCATTCATCTGGAGTGCTGTATAGAACAAAACTGGTAAAGTTTACAGCTTAATCGTAACTGAATTTCAACAGCTTTACGCCTAACAGCTAACACCTCAAAAACTTTCTTTAGTATTATGCACGAAACAAGCTTTTCTTATTATGATAATAGACACGGTATTAGAAGTTAAAAAACACATTTTATACATTTTCGTATCTATTAAAAAATTTTGTTATAACTTTAGGTTTATTGAGAATATTAACATATTATACATTAAGAATTGAATATAATTTATAAATGCGATGCAACGCAAGAACAAAAAAATTAATGTCTACTTTGTATGTTCTGTAAGGCAAAAAGTTTTATAGAGTTTAATAAATATATAGTATGAAAAACATTGCATTATTATCTTTTTCCCTTTTTTGATATCCTTTTTAACAATAACAGTGAAATGTTTTTGCATGTTTAATGTTGAATGCCTACAGCAAACTATTCTTGTTGGATGTATTAAAACTTATCTGCATAAAATAAAAGCCCAAATCGTCTTATAAAAAGTTTTTATCTCTAAGGAAATAAAATATATTCATGAAACAGCGTATCCATGAATACATAATATCCTGCAAAGAAAGTGTATTTTTTGCATCATCTCATCGACTTTATAATCTTCAATGCTTTATTTAGCGTATCATAGATGATGAACACCACCATCAACACAGTGGTTATAGTGGTTATGATGGTTTTTGATGGTTATGGTGGCTATAGTGGTGATCTTGACACTTCAAACTACTTTAAATCGGCAATAGTAATATCATAGCGCATAGTAATCCACTTGAAGCAACACTCCAAATGTTTCATTGAGCACTCTTTGGCGGACCACTATATAAACACATCCCTACACTAATATATGTGCCATAAAACTATTTTCATGTTTCATGTAAGAAACAATAACAATGAGCTAAAGCCTGAATCGTGGGAAATCCACAATTCGTTGTTTGTTTAACTATATCTATATATTTTCTCCTCATATCAATTAAAAAGCAAATAAATATTTTTATAATTGCGTTTTTCATTCCTCTATATATTTAAATAATAAGCTTAAGACTTACGAGTTAATACCGTCTATCATATTCAAGTATTGTGTTTCACTAAAGGTTAATCATTTTAATTAATAAGAATAATTTAAGAGAATGTACTATTATGTTCCAAAAATTTTAATTTAAATTAATAAAAAAATTTTCATCTAATTTGGAAAGAAATAAACATTAAATACAATTTAACATCAAATATTTGCGTAAGAATTGAAAAATTGAATTAATGGTTCAAATAAGTCTTAAATATAGATATACATAAATTTTAAAGATTAATTATAAATTTTTGTGATTTTGATCTAAGATCTTGTACGGTACAGAATTTTTTATTACAAATAGCTGTTCGGTTCCCCAAAAATTTTCTCAAACCCAATCCTATACTATTTTCTCCGATAATACAGTTTTCTCAAAACGTTACGTATAAAAAAATTAAAACAATAAATAAAATAAGGAACTTATATGGAAAGTAAAACAGAATATATATAAATTTCAGATTTACTCTATAATTTTCTTTGTATTGTTTCGAATCGGTTTTTTATTACTTCAAATAAAAATCAGTTCACTCCTAGTATTTCATAAACTTTTTTAGTTCAGTTTGAATCTTAATTTTTACAGTTGGCTCGGGTTTAAAAAGTAATACCAGAAAAAAATTTAAAAGCGAAAATAAAAATACATTCAGATATATCTTTAGATTGTTTAGAATTTTAGAATAAACACCATATTTTTGTGAAAAGTTGAAGAGAGTTGAAAAGTTTATGAAAGTATAAAACTTAAATATTGAAAATCCAAAAATGTGTAAATTATGCAAAAAACAGGAATAAAAAAATGGTCATTGCGAGGCATCAGTAGCATAGATGCTATGAATGGCAGTGGAAAAAGCCTGAAGGCAGTCCAAAAAGATCCAAAGATCCTTCGATCCTAATTCAACTATCGAAGCTCGCAAAATCAATTTACTTGTCAAACTAAGTGGGAAATTGCGTTCAACGTAAATATTCAGTCATTCGCTCATAGTTTGCAGTTTGCAGTATTGGAGCAGCGCTACAGTTCGCCCATCATTCGTGTTCGTCCATGCATTGCATTGCATCGCATCGCATCTCACTCGCAAAATTGAATACGTATTTCATTTGGTAATGATAGACAACAGTGAAGTGAACATAGCATGCTATTAACTATAGCTATCACACTCACACTCACACATACTCTCACATAACACTCATACCGTTAAATTTGATAATCATTGGGAACTATACTTATAGTTACATATCTGACTAAATATGTGACGCACATTAATATGTGATCTATAACTGCAATTACATTTTTTTTAACAACAACCGCTGAGATTGAGGCAGTGCTTGATAACCCGCAGCTAAACATTAAATGGTAGATACATCGGACAATGTGTTTAACAAAGTTGTCACAATCATCAATGCTTGTGGCATTCGTTTACTGAGTGCTAAAAAATATCTATGATGTCTAAATAAGAGGCGCAGAGTTGCAGCCGTATAAACTTATGACTTGCACTGTAAGTCTTACAGTGCTTCTGCTGCAGAAGCACCAGCTATAGTACATGTTGGCTTATCATAGACAGTATACACTATACTAGACTATAAACGCAAACTTAAATGCATAGCAAACTTAGAATTGACATCTTAGTATTCTGACACTGAACAGATATTGGAAGCGAACTTATCACCGATAAAAGTACCTATAAATGCTATAAACAGCTGAATGCACGGATGTTCCAATGAAGGTAGTTATTATTGCCACTAGTTTTTAAAAGATGATCGTGAAGGGAATATTGAGTAACAGGCGGACACTTTTGATGTTCAGCCAACACATAGACATACCAACTACAAAATCAACAAAATGGCACCTAACAAATCATTAGTGTTTATGAATAAACATTCACTAAACAAATCATTCATTGACCTCACACTCATTACCAAACCCAACAAACTCTATCCAGTCTTTTACCAGAAAATGAAATTACAGTATTTTCCAAATTCATAAACTCTTCTTTTATAATTTCTGTTTACCCACAAGTGATAGGAAAAGAAAAGTTTATGGATAATCCGATAAACAAATCAAATAAATATTTGCATGGTTTGCATGGTTTGCATGGGTCAGCATTATTAAAGAGAAGCTGGTTTGGCATAGAACTAACAAATTAACTTAACCAAACGCTTATAGCATGATTTGAATCGAAATTTCTATAAACTCCCAAAAGTGACCGACAATAGTGAGTTAATCAAATTAGTGTTTAGATAGAGATAGGGTTACATTAGATTAGGCGATCTAAAGATAAGCGTTTCTTTCCATTATATAATACAGTGTACACCAACTACAATATAGTAGACTTAAACTTTGATAATACTATGGAAGCACCCAAAGGCTAAAGAGAATAAATCTGCGAAAAAAAGCAATAATACATTTCAATATAAATATAAACTGATGGACAGAGATCAAGCAAAACAGCCTTTTTGTAGGTTAGAGGTTCCGTTCGGTTCAATTCACATCAATGTACACACACTGCCAAAGCAATTCTGTGTCGATCAAGCAAATACATATAAGTTTGGTAAGCAAATATGCTTAGGGCTGTGTACAGGTGTTCCCGTGTTCTCTCTATGAATGTGTTGTTATCTGCACCGTATTATAGAGCAAAAGAGCAAAACAGCAAACTTTGTTTTTATGTAATATTAGTTTTATCTAATAATATTAATCAATTTATACAGTAAAACACATTTTCCAGTTTTTACTTCATTTTAATAAAATTGTTTCCACACAAATCCACTTTAATATAGTTTTGTATCGTCAAAGTACAATAAAAAACTTTTTAATCACTGAAAAGAGAAGTTTTTAATAGAAATTCATTGGAAAACATTAAAATATTGATCGTCAGTAATGTTGCATTTAATTTTACAATATTTAAATGGAAAAATTCTTAAAATATAATTAGTTATAGAGTTATATAAATTTAGTTGGAAGTATTAAATGTTGAAATGTATTTGATAGAAATATGATTTAGCGTAACAATACTGTACATTACAATGCTTTACTGAATGCATGTTTGCTGCAAATCAATATTTTGATGTGTTTTGAAATCTTCGAAATTCATTATAATCTAATGTGATAGGAAAACGATAAATGTAGCGCAATATGCGAATTGCGTAGAACTGCGTTACATAGATATACAGAAGAATGTAAACAAGCCGTCGGCTATAAACTGGAATTCATCATTTCAAACGTGATTCATATCAATTGGTGTGTTGCATATGCGTATGTTCTACTGTATGCGTACTGTACTGTACTGTACTTTACTTTATTCGTTGCCATCCAATTCATTTCCATAAAGCAATCAAACGAACGCTAAATTATTCAATAACTATTTCATTGAATTATTAAAAGATAATCAGAATGGAAGACAAGTAAAAATATAGATGTATAGAGTATAAGGTATTACAAACAGAACATTTAGTTATAAGTATTTTAAAACATACAGAGTATTGGAGTGATGGAGAAACACATAGAAACACATAGAAACATATAGAATCACATCAGAATTGATTATATTCTATATGCGCTTCTTTGTTGGTAATTCAGGCAACAAAATAATTCCCAATCATATACTCCCCCATTTGCCTGAAGCACTATTCACAGTGAGATTCATAAAATACATACGAAGAGGTCATTAAGGATGGATGGATATAAAACTAAAATGTTTCACAAAATTCTCGAATGGAATTGCATTTATGGCAAACTGAATCGAAATATTATTTTTATAATAACAGTTATACTGCAATGTCGTTACAAAGCGATACAGAGTACTATATATTTAACTTTTATGCTCGAAAATCAATTTTTATTTCCATATATCGGTAATAAATGCAACTAAATATAGGATTTACTTATTCAATGTTAACCATCAGTTCTTTTATTGATGAATGAATGCTATCATACAGTAGAGAGTTGTCAAGTAATATCAAATATGAAATGGGATCAAATCATAGAATTATAATCCAGTTGTGCGAAGGATAGTGTGCTCACAAAACTAGTCACCATCTGTATTATATTCTATTAGCTCACAAGTTAGTACCCCTTCGGCACCCCTTCATTAATCGGTAGTTGAATCGCTCATTAAATGTATTAAATGTGCGAAACACATACTGCGTAATAACTCTGCTTATAAGTTATAACAGCCATTTAATAATTATAAACTTTAGAAAATTAGTCAAATAATAATTTTATGGTAAATAAATATTTATGAAATTTTATTATAGCTCAAATAATGTACATAATACTGTATTGGATAATTCGGGAAAATTGAATGGTTGAGCATAGTGATGATGAGGCTCAGGTTCCAGAGGCTCCGGCTGGAACCCGAGCCTGAGCCTCCATTTGAAAACCTAAACCTGGAGCCTCAAATAAAGTAAGAGTCTGAGCCTGAACCCGAGCCTACATCCTTGAGCCCGAGCCTAGAGCCTCTGTGAATTTTTTAAGATGAAAAAATGTTCTATTTAATATCAAATTTCACAATAGAAGTTTTGTAATAAACAATACATATGTTTTGGCTACTTTTGTAATAATAAAAACAATAAATAACGAAGAAATAATATTATTAAAAGTTAAAATTTTTCTTGAATTTACATTCTATACAATATTCTAATATATTAAATTGCAC
>JAQGAW010005149.1:0-10012 GCA_034698025.1 Phthiracarus crinitus | reverse complement strand
TAAAATTTTTTGCAAATTAAAAAAATTAATTTATACGTTTTATTTGCAATAATACTTAGATTTATTCCTAAATATATCGAAATGTTCATAATATTCGATAATTTTATTTGTTTATGTTAATAAAAATGTCAACCAAAACCTTAACCGAAATTGGTCGATAATTCTAACCGATAACCGACCGAAATTTAACACTTTTCTAACTGATTTTTCACAGCCTTAGTAATCAAAGAATAAATGCGGGATTTTCCTGGAAATCCCTATCCCTACTCATCGATATCATTATTTTTGTTACAAGTTATTATACGAATAAAACATATTATACAAATTTTAAGTGTTAATTGTCGGGTTTTAAGGTTTTTTATCGGTTCGGTTCGGGTAGTTCACCAAAATTCACGGTTCGGGTCGAATAACTACTACCCGCAAATAATTATTAAAAACTGCAACATAAAGATGAAAATATAGGCTGAGCCTAATTCAATGTCGGTAGGCTCAAGGCTGACAGGTTAGAACTAGTAGAAGGATTTAGGCTTAGGTTTAGGTCTGCCTATCACTTCAAAGGCTTAGCCTCTAGTCTTTAAAAAATTTTAATTTTAAATTTTTTATGTACCTATTTATATTTAAAGGTTCTTCACTAGTGATGATGAGGCTCAGGTTCCAGAGGCTCCGGTTGGAACCTGAGCCTGAGCCTAAGCCTTCCATACAAATCGTGAACCTGGAGCCTGTAATTAAGTTAGAGACTGAGCTTGAACCTAAGCCTCTTACCCGGAACCTGAGCCTACGAGCCTCTATAATTTTTTTGAAAATATTTTGGCGAAAAAATAATTAAAAGAGTATCAAGTGCTTTAAGGTAAAACATTGGTTGATTTGTGCAACTTTTAAATACTTTTTTATTAAAAAATCTTGCTTTTCAAATAAAATTAAAGTTGTTTTAAATGAATAAGAAAAAACTGTTCAAAAAGTTATTATAAAAGTAATGAAATTTAATCAACAAAACTCGTAACATATCCAAATATTGATAAATCTCGGAAAATTATATTTAATAAGATAAATAAATTGGTCAATGCCTACCAGAGCCTGGATATAAAGGCTCCAAGGCTCTTATAAGCAGAACCCGAGCCTCAAACCTCAGGTTCAGGCTTCAATATCTTAGAGCCTCGAACTCAAGCCTCTTTCAAAATTGATTACCTGAGCCCGATTCCGAGCCTGAGGCTCGGGTTAAGGTTCAGGCTCCAGAGGCTCTAAACCATCATCACTATTCTTCACTTAGTATATATTTTTATAAATAGCTTATTTTTATATAAATTGCCAATATTTATTAGTTTTACATTGAGATGCTAACATTCAGAGAGAAAACTATAATCATCTGAAATATTTTCTGTATATTTTAATAATTGTAACTTAAAACTATTTTTCTATACTTACTTAGACGTTGTTTTTATATTATGGTAACCAATTTTTGTAAATAAAAATTACGTCACAGAGCCTTGAGATTAGTCAGCCTGTTATAAGTCATAGGCTGTAGGCTTAGCCGCTAAAATCATTATAGGCTGTAGGCTTAGGTTTGAGGCTAAGACTATGAAAAATTGTAAGCTTAAGCTCTAGGTATAATTAAACTTTAATCTCTAGTACAACATAACAAAGTTTTGATTATAAGCTTAGTATTGTTAGGATTATATTTCAAACTTAAAATGCCAATATTGGTGTTCAAAAAAGTGGAAGGCAGGCCCGAATACCCCCAAAATTTATATTACGTGATTAATTTTCAAAATTTTGTCCCCAAATTTTTTAATTCCATTTTTTAAATACATAATTAATTTTTAAAAAAAACAATAAGCAACAGTATTTATGAGAAGCACATTTTATTTGAAAATTTCCATATTATTTTAATTATTTTTATCAGGATATCTTCAGTTTTTTACTAATAATAGATATAAAAACTTAAGTTTCAAGTTTATTTGAAGGTTTCAATAAGTTCAAGGATATTTGTTAGTATGACTATAGTTTGAAGTATTGAAAGAATATTTTTAAAAAAAACCCAATTAACAGCTTTAGCATCGCTTTATAACTAATGTTCGCGTGTGTTTGGTGCAAAAACATAAGAATTTTTATTAACAACCTATGACTTAATAAACTGATAAAACTGCTATAAATACGCATATAAAATGTAAAAGTTGAGTAATACTTATTTATTGAATTAATTATACACTTTAACGAGTTTTACGCTCATGTGATCACATTCAGTGGAGAAAAACATTTTTTAATACACAAGTTCAGCGAAAGTGAATCGAGAAAGAGAGGAGAGTGTGCTTATATGTATGTATGTGTGTATGAGTCGCTATAAAATGAATGAAAATACATATAAGAATGGGTTTAACGATAGTGAAAGAGTTAATATAAAAGCGACAAAGTTTAGCCGAAATTCGTTCGACCGATTCGGCGATGACTTGTGTGAACTAATACTTAGTTACCTAAATTTCTGCGACAAAATCAGGTTCGAGTGCGTATCACAGCAGTGGTTGCGAGTGATTCTTAATAGACAGGAGAACCTCGCCGTTTACAGCTATGATAGGAATAAGGATACTGTGAAACAGTTGATGCAGTATAATCGCAGTGATCGCCAATACTCACTGAATAACTACTTATTCGAGCGACTTCTCAAAAAGTGTCCGTTTATCAAAAAGATTTCGATCGAGTTCTTCGATCACATAAAGTTTCAGTTCAATAGCAACGTAATACTTGATTGCATTAGTGATAACTGTCGCCATTTGCAACAGTTTTATCTAAAGAATGATAAGAATAAGTGCTGCGATACAAGTGTACGAAAGTTAGGAGAAAAGTGTGGCAAAACGTTGAAGTATGTAACTATCACTTCGATCGCCAAATCCCAGATGAAAACACTGCTGCTTTTATGTCCGAATATCAGATCAATTTGTTTCGACGGCGAACTGTTCGCCGATTGCGACACACAATCTTTTTTGCCAAAACTCGACGAAATCCGTTTCTGGCGAACATCTCTGCGCGACTTGAATACATTTCCGCCAAAGTATTATAAACAGATCTTGAAAATCAATTTCTCGATAAATGACAGTAATTATTGCGGACAAGAAGTGAATGACGCGTTAGAAGTTCTCTCGTGTTTCGAAAATCTTCGCGTATTAGACTTAGACATTGAATTCAATGACCATTACATAGACGATGGTCTGAAGGCTATCGGACTTAAGTGTAAGCGATTGCATACACTGAACGCAATCATTTCGGGCAAAATAATTTCCGGTCACTTTCTATCAATTATCGGTCTTTTTAAGTCATTAAAGTCGTTTGAATGCCGATTGTTTGATGCGGCGATTCGTGACCGCGACTTCGATGGAATGAAACATTGCAAACACTTGTCTCACTTATTGCTATTTAGTGATTCGAAAGTGACTGATCAACACTTGGAACGAATTCACATATACTTACCAAACCTCACTTCACTCCAATTAGTGACCGGAAACTTATCGGACGTTTCGTTAAACTATTTGGTGAAACTCGTGAAACTATCGAACATTCATCTATCGCTAAGCGATTCTGACAGCAAAGTTACGAACGAAGGCTTCGTTCAATTTATTCGGAATTCGGTGAATATCCGTACATTCGACCTCACACTCGATTTCCCCATCGATCACACAACTATTGAGGCTATGATTGATTGCGCTAAGCGTAAGCCTAAACACCAGCACATGTTCTATATTTATTGTACCAATAATAACGATCAAATCCAGTGTTTATTATCCCGAAAATTGCCCAATAATTTGTCCATTGATTTGTCTAACTATTAAACCGATTTTTTTGACTGAGTTTTATCCACTTTTAGTATTATTTATATAGAAATTGTTGTATTTTTTAAATGTGATAATCATTTATTTACTTTTTTAATAACATGTTTTTTTTTGTTTTCACTTGTATTCAGTTTATAATAAAAATTTTTAAAAAATTTAAAAAAGTTAGTTATTTATTTTTTTAAAATAATTCTCTGTGAATTTTATCTTTGAACAAATTAATTTAATTATAATATCGTATAAAATAACCCAAAGATGTCACTATATTCATAGATGTTATAAGCAAAACCTGATGTTAATTTATGCACTCCAATACTCTATAATTTATTTATTAATCGTAAATAATTCTACTTGCTTTTGATTACAAATTTTTTGCATAATTTATACAATTTTTATTGCAAAAATGTATGTATTATATTCTCTACTAAGTATAGTCTAAAATAAAAGCATACGATATACAGCAAGAGTTATAAAATTAATTTTTAAAAATTATTACATAAAGCTATTTATTATACCAATTAAAAATTATAGTCGTTTTGCAAAAACTTTATTTTGAATGTTTTTAACTTTCAAGGATACAACAAATTTTCGATTTTTTATCTAATTTTTACCGGAAAATATTACCTGATACAGAAATTTTGAAAATTCCAATTTTATAATATTAGGCATAATTAGTGAAAACAGATTCAAAGATTTATTGATAACAGTAAGAGATAATTTTTTTCAAAAAAAATCTATTTTTAGTTAATGAGAATCGACACAACTGTTTAAAACAATGCTGTTAAAAGAAAATTATAGTTTATTCATATTAGATTATTGTTTTAATAGTAAAATGAGATCGAAAATCTTTGAAGAAAGTAAGTTTTCTTCGAAATAATTTACGAATAAATCAAATTTGATTTTTAAAATTGATTTAGATTTATATAGAATTGTTGCATATTCGCTGCTGTTGTTGATAAACCATTCTTCAAGCAATTTTTTGCTCAATAATGCATTTAATGTTGATTTTCAAACAGCAACCACTTATACGCATCATAACTACTCTCAAATGAAACAAACATTAGAAACATTTTCTAGAGAATATCCTAATCTGACCAGACTTTACTCAATCGGAAAATCAGTTGAGGGCAGAGAATTATTAGTGCTCGAAATAACTGATAATCCCGGTCGTCATGAAGCGGGAGAACCAGAGTTCAAATATGTTGCTAACATGCATGGAAATGAAGTCATCGGTAGAGAATTGCTTATTCTTTTCGCTAAATTGCTACTAGAAAACTACAACACAACCGAACTGATTGGTAATATTGTTAATTCAACTCGAATTCATTTGATGCCATCAATGAATCCGGACGGGTATGAGATGGCACACCAAGCAAATTGTGCGGGTAAGCCATCTGTACATTAGACTAGTAAATCGTTTGACTTTTCAGAACACGACCCGAACCCGAAAGGATCGTACCCGAACCGAACCCGAGAAGCTTGTAGCCGAACCCGACCCGAACCCAACATTTCGGGTACCCGATCACAAGTCTACTGTACATAACTATAACGTAATATTACTTCATTTTTACTATTGTTATCGTATATTTTGCTAAAGTGTTATAAAGAATGACGAATAATTCAAATAAATAAAATATTTTTTCGTTTTCGAATTCAGATCAATCAGATTATAATATAACTGGAAGAAGGAATGCTAATGGTTATGATTTGAATCGCAATTTTCCGGATCCATTTGTTACCAATGATAGAAATCGTATTCAACAACTGGAGACGTTAGCGGTAATGGATTGGATACGTTCCTATCCATTCGTATTATCCGCTAATTTACACGGCGGCTCATTAGTGGCTAATTATCCGTTCGATAACAATAAAGATCAACAAAATGTTTATTCTCGATCCCCGGATGATAACGTGTTTCGTCAGTTAGCACTCGTTTATTCGGAGGTATACGATATAGTAAATTGCTATCAAATATAATTCTTTATGCATTGCTGTATTATTTTATAGTTAATCTCTATTTCTTAATTGCCCACTAATTCCACAATGCTTTATTCGCTGATACTTTTCATTTAAGAATCACCCTGTTATGCATTTGGGTGTCGATGCCTGCGATTATTTAGGAGAACTCGATGATTGCGGTTTAATGGAAGAAAATTATACAAATGGTATCATAAACGGAGCGCAATGGTTCGCTATTAGCGGAGGAATGCAAGATTGGAATTATTTGAATTCCAACTGTTTTGAGATAACATTAGAGCTTGGATGCCATAAGTTTCCAAATGCGTCAGATTTACCCAAATATTGGAATGATAATCAAAAATCATTGTTTAATTATATGTTCGAAGTGCATAAAGGGCTGAAAGGGTTTGTAAAAGATTTCAGCGGAAATCCGATAAATAAAGCAGTTGTCACTGTGGAAGGCATTGATAAAGAAATTTTAACCGCAATCGATGGCGATTATTGGCGTTTATTGGTTGCTGGAACTTATAATGTTACCGCTCATAAGCAGGGATTTATTTCCCAAACTAAATATAATGTGCACGTATTAATTGGTGATAATTCCGCCACAATAGTTAATTTTACGCTACAATTAGTTATTTAAAAATAGAAAATAATTTATTAGAAATTTTCAAGTAAATTCTAAATGTATATTAAAAACATAAAAATGATATTTGATTTGAGCAAATAATGCAATACTGTATATCTTAGCCGTCACTGGTAAACACAAAACATTGCAGCTAAACATTCATTGTTGGTGTTTAATCAAATTCTTAAATTTTTTCTACAATTTATTTAATTGAAATACTAATTTTCATTATCAACTTAGAAAATACCAATTTTAATGCGTTTCTTTTGTTTATGAGTTATAGAACACTCACTCATATGCATAATTGATATAACACATGAGCAGTGCTATTTTTAAATTAGATTTTAAACATATTCTTAAATTAAAGTTAGCCTATAATAATAAAATCTGTTTGCTAAAAAATGCGCGTAATATGCTTGTTATCAGATTTTAATTTCAATTGAATACAATGTTTTACATGTGCTTGAAATATCAAACTGCCAATTATATGATCAGGTAATAATTTATGTTATTTTATGTTATTTACTTAAGTTTAAAAAGTTTGCTTTATTTGGATTTTTTTTTGTCATCAACAACAATGTTGCGGTTGTGTGAAAATCATTTATTTTAATAAACGTAAGCAAATAATTTCTAAGTTAAATGTTATGGAAAAATCGGATAAACAAAATGATTTTTAACAAAAAAAAACAAACAAAAATAAAACGAAGGTTAAAAATAAGATTTTGTTTTTCTATGCACTTTTATGCAAAACACAATATTTCGCAAACCTAACAAAAAGTGAATTAAAACGCAGAATTTAAGAATAATAATTTTAAAGTTATTTGTTATAAAACACTGAAAAATAGTTTTTATTGTTAACTGAAAAATAGTCAAATATTCGTTGATTATTTGGCCAAATAATGTTTAATTAGAAGAAAGATTATTTATTTTGAAAATCAATTATTTTTATCCATCGTCTAAATTAATTAAGCTATTATATCACGCAAACAGTTTTCAAGTTAAGTAAACATTAACTGCTATGTGTGTGCGGAATAAGTAGTTTAACTTGAACTGGTTTCTCTATTTACGATTGTTTCCGACTTACAATTATATAGTTTGCCTCATTTCTCTGTGTCTATATTAGGTCTCATGTGCAGTAAGTCACGCCAACGCACCTCATCTCCATCGAAAAATTCAGGTTTTACTTTCGTTTACGATTGAGGAGAAAAAAGTTTTTACGCAACTCTTCTATTATAGACACATTTAGTACTTTTTTAATATCAAGCTTAAAACGCAATAATACTTTTTTCTACTCAATAAAGTTTGTGGATAACATTAATATTATACTTTTGAAAGATATTTGTGAGCCATAGACATATCTAAAAAAATTAATTCATCTTATATTTTATAAATTAAAATCATGGGCGAAGAAACACTACGATTACGCGTTCTTCGGTGGATACTATTAGTGTCAAACTTTGTGTCTTTAATTTGCTGCATAATTGTAGTGATTGGCGGCAAATGGTTGGTCGATAACTTCAAAGAAGTGCCAAAACACACCGACAATACATACATCGATGTTATGATTCGAGTATTTTCGGCAATCGAGGCGATTATCGTTATAATTGGTTTGTTTGGTATCATTAAGAGACACTTTATTGTGTTCGCCGTTCACACAGTACTACTAATACTATACTTTGTGATTGTATTGATATTTACTCGAGTATTAGTTGTATGGTTTTGGTTGCTTGCCGTTGTGTTAGTGGCTCTAACGCTCACGTTTCTCTACTTTCTCTACGAGTATCGCAAAGAATATATACCTCCGAGTCGTAATATCTAACCGTTTTATCTACTAATCCATTGCGTACGAGATTTAACACCTGTTCGAAAAACACATGTTCTTAGTGTCAATCATTATTAATACATTTGGTGCCAAAAAAATTAAATAATTTATTAAAAAATTAAGAAGAGTTGTTGTAATTTGTTTTTGATTAACATATTTTAATAGAATATTTACCATTTATTTTGAGCTTTTAGATAACATTTTTGTTTGTGTGTTAAAAACTGAAAGTATTTTTATAATTAAAAATAAATCAATTTAACATTTTATGGAATTAAGTTTATTTATTTTTTAATTTGGTAATATCTGTTTTAGGCTTAAATCTGGGTATAAATTAGGTATAAATACTCAAAATATGATTATTAACTAACACTAACTAACATTTATAAATTAATTTTTTAGTCTAAAAATAAGGCGTTAAAAACTAGAGGAAACAGAGAGGTTTTACAGGGTTTTAACTTTGAAAGTAGACCTTTACATATTGAAAATAGCATCCAAACCAGTTATGTGTTCTCTTCCAAAATGAAAAGTGAACTTTGCATTTTGAAAATAGCCAAAGCATTGACCACTGATTTGTTTTCACTGCATAACACAATGTTTAGTAGTTTCACTGTCGAACATTGTTACTTACACTACAAAAGTGCTAATATTGGAACCGAATAAAACCGAACACAGATTTTGGAAATTAATGAACGGAAATAGTTTTCTTTTTAAAATATATTATTCAAAATTTTTTCAATTCATTTCTTTGCGCTGTTATATAAGATTAAATCTAACAATAAAATTTTATTTATTTATTTCCTAAATATAGATGTAATAAAAACTAGATTTACAATATGCCAAAGTCGAGCAAATTAACGCAACGCATTTGCATATTCATTCGAATAATTTTTAAATAACATAATAAGAAAAATTTGATTTAGAAATGTTGCTAAATGTATATATATCTATATTTTATTCAAAAGATGGCATAAATGTATTTGAAGTTTATATGTGTTGTTATAGTGATATATAAACACAATATGGATGTTAACACGTGTTCATTGTTTGATGTGTGACATGAGTTTATATTTTGTTATTTTACGCAATTCAAAATTAATATATACTTATATAAAATTAATTATGACTGAATTATTAAAGTACAGCAGAGATAGTTTTGATAGATTTGGTGATGATTTGTGTGAATTAATATTACATTATTTATCACTTGAGGACTGTTTTCGTTTGCAATGCGTTTCAAAACAATTCAATGCATTGATATTTAATAAACAATATAGACTTCTATTAACTGATTATCGTTATTCTCGTATTTGGCATAATATTTTTAGTAATAATAAAAAATCGATAATTATAGAATTAAATAATGATAAACATAACGAATATTCTATAATATATATTGATTTATTAAAATATGTGATGAAAAAGTGTTTAAATATTAATCATTTAATTATTATTTGCTATAATATTAACGATGAAATAATTAATATAATAAGTAATTCAAGCAAACAATTAAAATATTTGATTTTTTTCGGACATAAAAGCATATCTCCCTATTGTTTCATAAATTTTATCGAAAAATGTTTGAAAAACTTGGAAACCTTTATATTTCGCGATGGATTTAATGAAGATTTAGATATGGTGTCAACTATTATACAATTATGTCCGAAACTCAAAGCAATACATACTTATTGTAATATTAAACAACATTAATATTGAAAGGCTTTAAAATAGTTGACCCTATAATGCAGTATGAGTCAGACTATTGAGGTTATTGATACCCAGACTTTG
>JAQGAW010005148.1:0-10016 GCA_034698025.1 Phthiracarus crinitus | reverse complement strand
ATTTTAGTAAATATTTGGTACTTTTTACGTAAATATATATTTAAATATTATGAGATTTTAAATAAATATTTTGTGACGCCTTGCAAATTAGCTACAGTATTGCTACAGTATATAATTTGCAAAAATTTATCAAATTATAATTAAAAGTAGAATATTAAAAAAAATATTACATATTAGTTACATTTCTATAAATTGTATAAATTTCTAAATACTATTTTATTGTTTTTTTTAAATTGTAAAATAAATCAATTTCATATTATGTTTATTTTAGACATTTTAAAGTTTTTTGAAGGGGACCGCGAAAATCATAGAATTTAAACAGGAATTTTTCAAATTCTTTTATTGTATTTACAGTATAATTAAAAATAGCAAAAATAGCCTTTTAATGTTAGTTAAAACGACTTCATTTTATGTGATTCGAGCTGTTTTAAAATAATATACCTCTAATATTTGAAATAATATAGTAAAAAATGAACGATCCTGAGGCTCTAATAATTAGATGCAATACTTTTACATTCTGTTCAATAAATAAGTTTTACAAAATACTGTATGTTTATGTATATTACATTATATACATTTATTAAATTTGTTTTTAAGTTTAAGCTATTGATAATAATTTCTGTAAAGCAATCGAAATACAATGAGTATCTCTCACTAAAAACGTGAACATGAATACGTTTTTATCAAAAAGATATTAAAATCAAAATTTAAAAATATTTTGAACAAAACAAAATAAAAAATTTATAGAAATTATAGATACAAATCGGATATAAAAGAGATTTTTTTCGCTCAGTCTCTATGACATACACACATATACGGTATAACTTATAGGACTGCACACACACTCATACACTCTTCAATATACGATCACTGCTGCAGATGGCAAATCATAATCTCTCGGACAATAGCAAAGAGAAACGATACCGAAAAAACCCTGAATCGGGACTAACTCTTCTATTATACTGCACTTGAAAACAGACCGCACACAAACGTGTAAGTTTTCGAGCATTGTATCGAATTCAATGCAAAGATTTACCTGAAAACTTCAAACGCACACATAATAACGTTTGTGGACTTATTTTTTCGGTAATACACGCAGTGGTGGGGCATAAATATTAGCACATTATCAAAGTTCAACAATGCGTAAGATAACATTTCGACAATCATTACAATTGATTATACCCTCACTGGAAAATCGGTGTATACTTGTCTTTATATCTTATAACAGTATCGCTTTAAACGTATTTTCGATTTTACAGTGAAAAGAGAGCCAAAAGTACTGTAGTTTTACGAATTCAAAGAAGAGAAATATAAAGAAGAGAGAAATGACAAAATGCGAAATTTCCATATTTAGTTTTTTGGGGTTAAAATTTATGTAAACAAATTGCTTTTTATTTTTTATTAGCTGTGTTTGGTGTGTATTCGCGAAAAACGAACAAAAATCATTGAAGACTAAAACAAAAGTTTGAAAAGATTTTTACGACCCTTTCAGTGATTTACAAGCCTTTCGCGAATTTCATTAATTTTGTCTGACTTTTGCGTTTGACTTGATTTAAAGCCAAAAAATTTTTCGATAAGTTTATACAGAGTTAAAAGAGAAAATTTATCAAAAAACTCAAAGAAAACCAAAAATTATTACTGTTATTATTTTGGCATTAAATTATTTTAATTTTCAAATCAACCACACGTTGCGCTTAATAGCGAAACAATTCACACGTCAATTAACAAATCAAATAAGGAATTAGTTAACACTTTCTCTCGTTTTTAGTACAGAATGTTATGTGAACTAAATAACAAACAGCTAACAAAAGTATTAATAATAAAGTAGAAGACGAGAAATAGAAACTCGTTTATATATAAAAAAGATTTTTCTAAATCTCCACAACTCTTCTATAGAATTTTTTATTAATAATGAAACTCCAAACTTATAGTTTCTGTCTTTCATCGCTAAAATAATACTGCAAGGTGTGGTTCGATAACATTTTTACGCATTGGACACAATTCAGGAGAAAGAGGAAAACTCAGGTTAAAAATTATTCACAAAAAAATCAGATCCCTTAACCGAATTACTTTAGTGTCTTTCAGAAAAAAAAGGATATAAATATTATTAATGCGCACAAATTTTTTTCCCACCACACAAACTAAATGCTAATCTATTCAGATTGAGTGCATATGAGTGCATACATTGCTAAATCTATTCGAAAAGGGCTGAACAGTTTTGTTGCAAAAACTTATTCGTAAAACGGACACAAAAATGTTTTGCTTTTTTCTATCTTCGAGAGAGATTTCCACTTAAAACATTTGAAAAATATTTTAATAAAATCTCTCTTTTTTGTTATTTTCAAATATTTTCTGATTGTTGTGATTGACTGAATTTAAACTACTCTTAATAAGTAATTTTTTCAAAGTGAAGCAGATTTTTAAGGTCGTTTCCGCGATATCTGACTGTCAGTCTAAAAATAATGTGTCTATTTTTTCTTGTGTCTAAACTATTCATATAATATATTCATATAAAAACATAGTAAAATTCGCATTAATTGTAAAACTATTTAAAATTGATGAAAAACTATTTATTATCATCATATTATTTAAATTATTTCTAAATGATTTTTATTTAACGTATTTAACGGGTAAACTTTACTTTTTCGGTTTTCCGCATTTTCGCTCAAATAAAGAGAGAGGTGTTAATTCCAGCGAAAGCTTAAGTAATCGCAGCTTGAAATTATAAAACTTTTAAGCCGTGTTTTATTTAAGAGCTTACGACTTAAAATTGCATTTCATTGACGAATGAAGCCTTTTATTTTCAGCTTAGCTTTTAAATTGAAAAATTTTCATTTTGCTTTTGTATAATAATATAAGTATCTTAAACTGAAAGGAAATACGGGTATATATTTATATACTGTATAACTATTGTATATTTTGCTTTTGTTTATGTTTATCTGTAACCAACTTATAGTATAAACGGGTAAAATATTCTGACAAATGTGAAAATTCTTTGGCTAATTGTAAAATTTTCATTGAGAATTATAGGAAAATTTATGTGATAATTCTATTGCAAATTTAATTTTTTTTAATATTCTATGAAAATTATTTGACAAAATTCATTTAAATTTACGCTTAATTTATATATAAAATTTAAAATTCTAAAAGAAATAAAAACTAAATAATTTCATTTATTGATTTCACGTGCTTTTGTGGAAAAGTTTAGGAAATATTGGTAATGTTGTCACATATTTAATATATTTAATTATCCATTATTTTAAAAAATATTAATAATTATAGACGCATTTTATACGCAATACTAGGAACAACACAAATGTTAGCAATCACTCGTCAGTAAGTTTCTATAGCCAAATGGTTTATTTTAGAATATTATTATTATCTAAAACTTTTTTGGTTTTCAATTATAAAAATTTTTCATATATGGGAACATTTAACATTTTGTCATACTATCCAAAAATTTGATTATCATCTGAATTACAAATTATTCTGTTAATAAAATTTACTATACATCATATATGTATTTATTATTATTGTCGAAATTGATTTTTAAAATTCGAAAATTATTTATCCTAAATAGTTAACTTTTTTAAATACCAATATTTTTATCAAAACATTAGAAAATGGACAAATTTTGAAAAATTGTTTATAAAAAACAGATTTTGTGACCATATAATTTTTGGAATATTTCAAACCAGTATTAAATAAATTTGATAAAGGGGGTATTTCAGACCCATGTTGTGGTTACCAACAAAGACTATATGACGTTCTATAACATTTTAATACTAATGTATAAAAGTACTACTGTTATACATTTGAACTAAAATGTTATAGAGGCATAATATTGTCATGTCGGTATGAACATTATTGTTTCAGACTTTCCAGAAAATTTTTTCAAATTTTAAAAAATTTTAAAAAAGCTTTCCATAAACTATAAAAATTTGAATTATCTTTTAATTTTGATAATTTTTTTTGAAAACACAAGAATTATGCTTGACCCGAATTATACCCCAAAAATGTTATTTTGACGTTCATTTTCTCTCCCGTTTTTCTAGATTTTTCTCGGAATTATGTTGTCCTTAATTATATAATTAAAATAATATCATAATTAAAAAAAAATAAACTACCGGTAAGTTAAATAAGATAAGCATCGATAACGAATCAATAGCTAAATACAATTTACGAGAGCATTATAAAATGATTAAAAAACACGTAATTACAACCGAACAAAATAAATAAACAATTAATAAGTGTATTTACGCAAATAATTGCTATAAATGACTCGAAAGTTTTGGGAAAATTTTTAGTTACTCTAATTAATTATAATTCTAATATTAAATTTTAATGCACATGTTAATGGCAAAAATATTGTTTTATTTGTATTTGTATTATAAATTATAATACTAATGCTTATTTAAAATAACTGTTTGGTTAATAAGTTATTTTTGATTAAAAATTTTCTTAATATTTTAACAAAATTATTTCGGAGAACCTAATTAGTGCCGCATTAAATAATTAATATTTTAAATAAAAAAATTTATACGTCTTGCCATAATTTTAGCGATTGAAAGATAAGGTGAAAAAATTTTAATAGATCAATATCTAAGTTGAAATATTGTGCGCAATACATATAATTAATGATCTTCTCGGACAAGTTATATATTTATTAAATACTATATAATAAAATCTTATACCCTATATATACCTGCGTACAGTAACATAAATGAAAATAGATTTCAAAAATAGTTAACAATAGGATAGAATCATATAAATAGTGATTAAACAAATACAAACATAACTGAAACCTAAAATTGGAAAAACTGTTTGTAATTAAACTGTATTATATGATATATCTAACAAATATTTGACTTACTGATCTTCGATACCAATATTTTGACAGACACGCTAACAATCGAGGAGTAAAGATTATTTTTTAAAAATTGATTATCCATTGATTAGGTTTTAAAATTATTAGTTTTTTAAAATATAGGTTTTTTCGAATGATTATTAAACTGGTGCTAAAATTAGTTCAGGTGTTATTATTATTATTGATTTCAATTCGCATTTAATTACGTATGAGAAGAGTTTTCGTGATTTCAAAACTTTGATCTCTTATTTTCTGCTCGATTTATAACTAGTCTTCTTTTTTAATTGCGTGAAATTTAATATCTGTTACGTTTTTTAGCGCATTTAATGTTTAAGGGTTTAGAAAATAATGATAATCATGGTTAATCTTTGGTAAAAATATTGACCTAAACTTACATTAAGATGAAATGTCTACTCAAATGAGGGAATATAAATAATATTTATTAATATTTTAGTGGTCTAGATATTATTCGATCCTATATTTTTGTCATATTTTATTTGAAATGAAACTTTTCCCACAAATGTGTTTTACAATAATAAATCGTTTTTAATTATTCTTATGAAAACGTATTAAAATTTAAATAATTTTTTAAAATAAATTACAAAATTGGCCGAATTTTAATATTTCAAAAACAACATCCATAACAACACACCTCATATTGAGTGCGAATAAAAAGTAAAGATAAGTTTTTCGATAATCATAACAAAAATATACTGTATTTATATTCTTCATTATAATAAACTATCAGAGCTGAACAGAGCCTTAAAATAATTTAAATATCAATTAAAAACCTTATTATCAAATAATGAACTTTGAAAAGAAAATAAAACAACTGAACGTTTTCTGACTGAAAGTTTTATGTTAAGTATTTATTAACTATCGTATACTCTATAGCATACAGTACTGTAGACAAGTATATGTAAGACTAGAATTATGATTATTATTATTTCAGTATTATGCTATAATGCTATTGACGGTAAGAGTGATAGCGATCTAAAGGCAACAAAAGATGAAATTCATCTCTAGAAAGGCGTCGAGTCTTCTCTGAATTGACACAAAACTTTTTCCCGTTTTGGGATTTGTGTTGTGTTGTGTACGTATATGTTGTCAGTTTTCGAAAAGTCTTATCTTATTTCCTGCGTATGACATCGCAACACAAATTTCATGTTAGGTATGAAGACACACCGTATGGTATCATATAATGATTATATGTGTGCAACATATGCCTCTCTCTCTCTCTCTCTCTCTCTCGACACTATATTACACAGTATCCCTCCGTTCACTCACTCGTCTTTTAACCATATCTCTCTTTTTTGTTGGTACTTTATTCATGTGAATGAGATCGACAAACAAATGCTATGAAACTAAACAAACATACAAGAAATCGATCGCGAAGTGTGTGTATGTGTGTGTTGTATGTTATGTGGGATACAACAGAATGAACGATAGAGAACAGAATATGTAAGTGCATAGACTATAAGAGTGGTGCAACAAAAAAAAGAGTGGGATCAACTTTGGTGCAGGAATTGAAGGAGAGAGAGATGAGGAGAGACTTTCGAGCATTGATGCACTGCCAAAGGCATTGCTATTTGCGTTGCAAAATATATACAGAATAGAAACTTTTTTGTTGTGTGTGTGTATTGTATTACGATTAGAGGCAATAGTAATAGGAAAACGCGTATCAATACGTACGGCACTGCATATTATAAATCCTCGCATTCCACAGGGACTTCCACTTCTGTTTGAGTTGCACTGTTCGATGACGACTAGAGTGCAACTTTTCGATTTGAACATTCAGTTTTGCATTTCTTCTATAACACCGCTTAATGCAGCGTTCGATTCCCTATTTTTGTTTTGTACTGTACTGTACAATCTATTTTTTAGCACTGATTCAAGTAAAAAGTTTTTGAATAAATATTCAATAGAAAGAAAAGTTAGGGTATTTTAGAAGCTATTACTGTAATAATAAATTTAATTTTTTAAAACTGTTTTATGATGTAAATATTAATTACAGTATTTTCTAGTTTCACTGAAAGCTTCTTAGATTTTGTGTTATTTTTCCTTTCCTTAAAAATCGAAAAGAAAATGTTGTGTAATCATAATTAAATATCAAAATGATTAACTGAATATTAATGTACTAAAAAGTATTTTCCGATATGCGTTCATATTTTAAAAATATTTTCGTTTTTGTCTCAATTCTCAATTCCAATATTCGGAGTTTAATTGATTTTGTGCACAAAACAGCCATTATCTCGCTATCACTCAAGAGAGTAAGAGTAAGACGAGAAGAAAAAAATTCATAAAAAGCTTTACTTCAATATCAAAACTTATTCTTCGTTTTCTTTTCGCAGAATTTCTTTGCTCGCATTTCTCTTCTTCTTTTCTGAACTCTTGCATCGCTTCTCCTTTGGTATATATATTCCATATTTCTTTGTTCTCTAGAATAGTGAATCCAATATAGAAAAGAGAGCGAACTCTGTTCGAGTAAACTTGTCATCAGCACATGTTTAACTGAAAAAGTAAGTCCTTTTCACACTCAAGTCTATTATGATTTAGTCTCGTTCTCTCTCTAAATTCGGTTTAGTATGGAAAGAGGAGAGAGTGAGCAACAAGAGAAGCACATCTACCAGTGTGAACATAACCCGCAGTGTCTGTGCTTGTCGTCCTTAATTGCAATTGCATTTACACACACATACACATACACACACCGAATAGATTCGATGATTTCATTTGCAAAAGCGAACAACGCATACAACACTTTTATTATTGAATAGTTCAGACCCTCATGTGTCTGTGTCTGTGTCTGTGTGTGTGTGTCATTGGAATATTCAGCGTTTGACTGTGAGTCAATCTCTTATCAACCAATTTGATAAAAAAGCGAAATATCAATTGAATTTTTGTGCATTGATTCTGTCCCGATATATGTTATCAAACTTCATTGGATTTTCTCTTTGCCAGTATTTTCATGTTTTTTCCATTCTCGATCTCGCGCTTTGGTAGTGCTTTATATATTTATTTTGTATTTTCCCATTTAAATGGCACGTGTCTACCGAATAGTGGGCCAAAAAACTACCCTTCAATTGCTCGCACACTTATAGATAGAAATGGCTGCATCCGATTCGGTTATGATGTCTTAGTTTGCCGTAAAAATTTTGATTTGAAAATTTGATTGCAAACCTAAATAATTTTGATTTGCCTAACACTGTGTTTATTGAAATTAATATTAAGGATAAATTTTCAAATTTTAGATGAAAAGTTATTAAAAATGCTGTTCCGTTGTATAGCTATTCTGAACGTTATATTTTCGGTGAATCGTGACATAACAGATCAACATAAGACTATAAGCGAGTAAATATTGGTATTTCACATCTAATGGTACATAAAAATAGTATTAGCAGTACTATTAAAGCCTATTAACTGGCGTTTGGTCAAAGAGCTAACATTTGTAGAGTTAATACTTGCATACATGCATCAAATAAGTGGAGACGATATTTCGTCTATAAAATTGGATTTGTATGCGTTCGGCATTAGGAACGCGATATGATTATTCGCCGAATATTAAAGATCGCGTGTGTCTATCATTATACATAGTATACTGTATAGTATGCATGTATATGTATGTATGTTTGACCACAAGCGCTGCAACAAAACCCAATTTCCGCGTTTTCCTGTTCGTTATTGGACACTCCTAGTAGTATTGTAGTTAAATTGCTGGTCAAATAACAGAGTACTCATTACAAAAAATTATTTCGCTGTTTATTTTATGATTAGTCATTTTTGCGTTTTATTTCCCAAAATATATTCTTAGATATTTGATTACTCGGCGTTAATCGTAAGCATTGGAGAAATATTTAAAAATACAGTACATATTTGCAAAGTGAATGAAGTATTGATGATAACTCGCGTGACAGCAAATGCCAATCAACTAAACATGCATATTATGTATGGGTTGTGTATGGGTAGTGATGACCATCACTGCGCACCAGCACAGCACCACATCTGGTGCCAAATTTGTGTTCAATAACAATATTAACATTTTGTTTCCAGAAGTTGCTTCAGAAAAATGAATGAATGAATGTTTCGCATCGATTGTTAATTCTACAAAAAGGGGGCACAACAGCACAACAGTGACTCACAAATGTATAACAATATATAATAGTCTATTACTTAGTATACACAGAAACGTACAATTCTCTGCTCTTATAATTCACTCTGCATTGTAAAATGACAAGTGTGTCGCTTGTTTGATATGCCAATGAAGGGCTATTTACTACTTCATTGAGTTTGTAGTTAGCGATTCTGGGTATAAGTGGGAGGCAGTGACCCAACTATCGAATAATAAATACAACTGTATAGTGTGTGGGCTTTTTTATTCACTCTGTTGTGTTAATGAAGAATTGGAAAATCATTTTTTATTAGGTGTGATTCTCTCTATTTCTCTATCGCTATCTCTCTCTCTGGGCATTCGAGACGAATAATTTCCTGACCATTGGTTTTCACTCGCAAAACAGTGAGTATTTTAATGAAGTGTTAGTGTAATCGAAGTGTGAGTCTTCATCATCGCGTAATAACTTACGAAATGACTAAGTGACGAGAAGTTGATATTTTTTAATTATGATTTTCAATTTATAATTAAGACCTGAAACACAGAAGTATTAGATAAGCGAAAATAATACTGAAACCTGTTTGAGAGTGGCATACACTCAGTATGTTTGAGAGATAGAGAAAGAAAAAGAAGAAAAGCAACAGAAACACTACTGCACACACACATACGCACACAAGTTTTTTATCTTTACATATTATATTTTTAAAAACTAATTTCCTTTTCGAAAGGTAATCTCATATATATATCTACCGTACAGTAGTATAGATTACTGTATATGCGAATATAGTTGTGTGCATACATAAAAACGGTTATCTCTCCAACTGGTTTCATATTTCTTATCTTTCAATACGAGATGCAGTAAGAGAAACAAAAAAGCCTAAAACTAAAACTTTACAGAAAAAATAATAATAAAAGAATAAAAATACTGATTGTGAAAAACACACATACAGTATATATACTGTACTGGAAATACGGTAACATAATATAGTAGTTGAAACGTAGTATCGATTCGTTTTTAGATGAGAGAGAGAGAGTGAGAGAGAG
>JAQGAW010005147.1:0-10019 GCA_034698025.1 Phthiracarus crinitus | reverse complement strand
CACACTCACTCTCTCTCACTCACTCTCAAGAGACAGAGCAAAATGAAAACAAATTCCAATTTTGAGAAATTGCTTTTACTTTTTTATTTTCTTTTGCTTTATTAGTGTTCTGCTCTCTTTCTCTCTCATTTTAGCATTAATGATCATTTTTTCTCCGTTGTTGAAAGCGAGTGGAAATTTTAAGTATGTTTTAAGATAGAGATTGCGAGAAAGAGAGAAGAAAAATGATTTTTTTTCAAAACAAATAAAAAACCTTAGACTACCGCCTGAGTATGTGTGGGCTAAGAATTCGTTGATAAGAATAAGAAAAACTTAGTTTGCATAACTTATGTTTAAGTTTCAAAGTGCCGACAACTGAATAAAATTTTAATATCCATCAGACCATGTTTCTGAATAAACGATACTTTACGCTCATATGATAGTTACGATGTCATTCGTTACTTTGACTCTTACAGTGGATTTTAATAAAGTATAAATTAAATATTAGTTTGTAACTAAAGTAGTAATCGAAATGACATCAAAGAATTTTTAACAACAAAACATTTACGTGTATGCAATGGAAAAATAGATTAGAAATTTATTTTTAGTATTACCTATTTGTATGACGCTTTATGAATATTTAATTTGGTATATGTTCGATGTTACCATTTAGTTAATTAAATTCATGTTTCAAACGCTAGGTTTTTAGATTTCTTTTTTGATTTAAAATAGTTATCAATATAAGACTTTTTTAGTAAAACATTTACAAAACATAAAAAGTTTGAAAATAATTATTGACAATGTCCTTAATTTTTATTTAAAGAAATTTAATTTAATCAAAATTTCATATTTTTATTTTTTCATCAAAAATATTGCAATTAATGCATTAAAAATGCAAATATTACACAATTGGTTAACATCATTGTATGCATTTTTCTTAACAATTAATTTCTCGAATATTAGTGAAATAATTAAGGTTTGTGAGGAAATAGAATCATAATTCTTTTATGTTCTTATCGATTGTTTTCTGTTTCTGCTATTTAGATCTATTTTTAATTTGAAACCAATTAATATTTATACGCTTTTAAAAGAGTATCACCCTTTGACTGCAATGTATAATTAGTGATGTTCGTTGTCGGTCACAGACCGAATTTTGCCGAATATGACCGAAGAGAATAAAAAATTAGTTTCGGTCAAATGTATCAATTTACCGAATTTGACCGAAAATATCTCATCCGATAATAACACGTGTTTAAACGGAAAATGGATATTTTTTGTATAAATTGATCATTTTTGATATTTTTATGAAATTTAAAATTCCATTAGAATTCTAATCAGATATAATTTTAATATAATTCAAACCCAAAATATCTAAGAAAACGTATAACTAAGAAAAGTTTTTGTTCCGACCGAATATGATCTCAGATTTTATCAATTTTATCCGACCGACAACGAACTTCACTATGTATTGGAACTAAACTGATATTTTACGCTTTTCAATGAAAAAAATGTAATCTATTTTATTTTATAGTAAATTATTTATCAAAATCATCTCTAAATGCGTTTGCCTTATCGATTATTTATTGAAACGAAAAAATATTTTTATACGAAATATAACAAAATAGTCCAAAAAGCGTTTGACTCAAAGCAGACTGAACTGACATATTTTCGCTCTCATTTCCATCAAAACCGCGACATTAATTCACATGCTTTTAGGCAACGTTGTTGTTAGCGTATGTGCGCATTATTTAACCAGGAATTCATTTCGAAAAATATAAGCGAAGTGTAAAATAATAACGCGCTCATTCACTGTTCTATCTCTATAGTTCTTTATTGCAGTTTATTAAACTTACAGTAACTTATAATTCCGCCTTTATGTGGTTCACGTAATTAGTCCTAAAGTGTTTATATGCATAATATGTTATCTATGTATTTCTAAGTGTACAAACATTTGACACGCAAAGCGAAGATGTTTGAATTTTTCAATATCGGTTACGTCTTTCATTACTTTAATAGCTTCCTTAATTTTAAATAAATTAGAAATTACTAATTAGTTTGAAACGGGTAATAATAGTGTTTAAATGGGTTTGAAATTTTTCTTATTTTAGTGTTGACGGTATTTATATGATTATTTTAAATGAATTCCAATATAATGATTGCTACGATTATGAACATAGCTGTTACCCCATAGTAGACACTCATAGTATAAACAGTGCAAATGAAGGGGAAAAATATGGGGTAAGAATTGCACTGTTTATACTATGAGTGTCTACTATGGGGTAACAGCTATGATTATGAACTTAAACGATTTTCTTGATCAATAATGTCAACCATCCATTAATACTTCAAACAGTATTCTCTTTATTATTATTCAAAATTACTGTAAATATAATTCTGATGTATGGTATAACAAAATAATTTATTATTATTTTTATTAAACGAGAATTTGATGCGTGATCCGCAAAGTATAAGGTTGAAGACTTAGGAATCGTAGAAATCAATTAACTGTTTGCTAAACCAGAGATTCTCAAACTTATCAAAAGGTCACCCAAAAAGGATCGAAATGTAAAGTTTTTTTATAATACTGATGTTTTATAAAAATTCACATTAGTAACTGGTAGGACATCAATAATTATAATTTTTAGTAATATAAAAAATTAATATACTTTCCATATATTTCTCAAATCTTTTAAAAGTTATTGATTGTATACTTGAAGTATAAAATTGTTAAATCTTTATAGTAAATATTATTTGCGAAACATTGATTTGATTGAATATTAACAATTTAGTGATAATACACTTTCTCAAACGCAAGCACACCCTTTTAATTAGAATTTAATGAATATTCATTTAAAAAATTGATTCTCAAAATAATTTTGATAAGAAATTGGAGTCACATTATTAAAAAGTTTGGGAACCTCTGTATTAAGCAATGATATTATTTAGGCTTTTGTTCAATTATATCCATATTAATAATTTTTGGTATTATTTTTCTATTAGACTAAATTGTTTAAGAAAAAATATTATTTGGATTTGATATGTGTGCGATTAAAGCTACAAAAGTTAATTTCAGTCATAATAAGGACAAAAACAAGATTTTGAAATTTTAAATCATTTATAAAATGACTGCTAAGTATTTTAAATTGAGTAAAATTAAATTAAATGAATTTATAATTATTAATTAGATTATTTATAATTCATAAACTGAGGAAATAGTAATTCATATATCAATTCTGAAACGCTGACAACAAACAATTAATTAACTTTCGTTAACTCAATTAAATTAATAAAGAACACGAATTAGATTTTAAGTTCAATCAATTTCTGGTTTAAACATTAAAAAAGATATTTTTCTTTGTTTATTATATTTGTAAATCTTTTCCACATATATATTATCTGAATTCTATTTTAGGTATTCTCGTGAATAATTTTCTCTAATGATGCCTATAAGCTCATTTACCTTAATAATAAGCTTAATACAGTACGCTTAGAGAACCATAGAACTACAGAGTTTTAAATTCTCAATAAATAACTATTACATGACCTGAGATTAAAACTTAATAGAGGAATGTAAACCTTTGACTAAGCAAAAAATATGTTACTTTCACATAAAATAGTATACTGTACTGATAGCTAATTTGCAGTTGTCATGTTTATATTCAATTTCATTTACAGATAATTATGCACTACTTTTTCCTCTATTTGTATTACATTATGATTAAAAATTTATTACGCAAAGGTAAAAATATTTATTTCTATTTGAAAAGATCATTTAAAAAATTGCACAAAGAATATTCCTGAGCGCATAAACACATTCACTGCGCGCACAGGAAAAGATAAATTACGACACAATTCACAAGTAGGCAAAGGGCACTATATATCTCAATTGACATTTCACATTTCAAGTGAACTCCACTTTCCTCGATAGTCAACGACTACCAGTGCAGTAACATTCGTCAACACCCGACACAATAAACAACGCTTATATATATATATATATATATATATATATATATATATATTTATGCCGGTAATAAGATTATGGTTTAAGAACTCGAGCGCTGAAATTGCATGTTTTCTGCCATGTGATACATAGCCATTAATAGAGAATTAAGAGTTTCAACTACGGATAAGTCTATGACAAAAAAAACTAATAACAATCAAGTTTGACACGAGATTAAAATAGACCGGGTTTTATGCGTTTATATAAGCTTTCTTTGCCCGACTTTACAACAAAAAGTTTGAGGCAACGATTTTATTGTTTTTTATTTTCCTAAATGTCTTGGAAATTTCGTTGTATTATCTCTTAGTTTTATATGCAATATTATTGAGCTTCAAGCGATAGTAAGGGAAAACCACTCTATAGTCCATAAGATTGTTAAAATGTGTAATTTAAAAAAATTGTTTTTTTTCTCGGTTATATCGCACTCGAGTGTATTCAGTGAAACGCTTATACGCGGAATTGAAAACAATTTCTTGTGCCATAATAATAATAATAATATCATACTTTACTGGTAATTGAGTTGACATTTTCTATTCTACGAATGGAAACCCCGTTTTTAAACAGTTTGCGTTTTCTCTGATAAGACTAATGTGTCGGTTGGTTATTAAAAATAATCGTTTCGTATATTCAAACCCTGTATTTGTAAAGTACGCGTAATTTCGCACTGTTTCTCAGGTTTTCCATTCTAAATATCGGTTTATGGTAATTTGCGGATAATTTGCATAACAATCTTAACTGTTAACGGATATACCAATAAAAGAATTTACATGAGAAGTTTTATTGCTTTGACGAAATTTTTTTGCGGCATATCTATCTTTTGATATTATACTCGCGAATATATTCCTTTTACATTTATAACTATCAATTCGATGCAATTTAGTGGATGTAATATTATTGTTTAGTTAATATTATTTACGAAATCGATTCCGCGTATGTTTGCCGTAAAATAATATTTGCATAAGCAGTGAATTATATATCATTTGTGGTGAAAAAACTCTGCCCTAAATTAGGTATACCGTAGTTCTATAGGTATTACGACAATTTAAAAAAATACTGATATTTTAATTAGTTTTATACAGACATTTTCAATTAAAAGCTTTGATTTTGTTACATCACTACTGGAAATTTACGGTTAATTATTGCTCAAAAATAATGAGATTTTAGCCTATTGTAAGCAACTTTGCGCTACAAAAAAACTGAATCCATTATTAATATTGTTTTAGTATAATTACTTTTAACAAATAACACGCATATCTTATAATATTAAACAGGTTTCACTGACATAGGTTTCGGTGCGTACTAACAATAACAACAGAAAAATTCGCTATAAGCTTATTTACCATCAAGTATTGATAATGTTTGGCTTAATTCAAAATCTAATTGGAATCTATAAGACGCATATTCACGATTGTAATTCACGTCTTACTGCTTACACAGATAAACTTGTTTCCGTTTCTATAAACTTCTTGCTTATTACAGGCTTTCGTTGCGTAAAACTTTTCCCCTTAAAAGCTACTTTTTAACAAAGCAGACATGCATTACATTCTAATTCGTTTTACGGGTAAAACTTTTGCGAAGATTAACAAAGCGAAACGTAATGTAAAGTTTTGTACTGTTTTCTTAATTATATTTGCGAGTTTATTACGTGTTGTATGTTTATATGTTTTCAACTTTCGAGTTATTTTAAAGATTGAGAAAAGTTTTTCAAATTAGAAGTTTAATTTTGTTATTTACAAAAATAATCGCTTGAAAGAATAATTATTATATAAAAATACTAAACCGGTTTATTAAAGTTATTTTAAAAAGTCATACAAATATTAATTTTATATAATTTTATAATAATATAATTCATTTGTTTGTCTATAATTTAATAATAATACATAATGCTATAATTTAAACATATAGCGTGATATATTATGTATGATTCTGTCAACTATATGTGAAATTCATAAATAACTAAAAACAATGCTTTTAATGCTTCAGAAAAAAACTATCAAATACTTTCTATATTTTTATATTGAAAAAAGGGATTTACATTAAGCAGATTATGTGATATTTATAATGGTTATTATTTTTTCATAAAAGGAATTATCGTATTATACTCATCACTGGTTTTGAAATAATTTTTTCTCCAAAAATACGTATACATCCCATTATTTTATGCTACGATGTATTTTTCTTAACAACAGTTTAAAAATCTTTTCTGATCTAATAATAATCATATACTTTCGAACACACCTTAAGCTTTTGTATTCCGCAGTTACATATTATACAACTTTTACATTATAAGGATATTTGTCAAACAATTTTGCTACGCTTTATGAATGATACATTGCCCTAATGTTTTCGCATCAATACTCTTATATTAAAGTATATAATATTACATATATATATGCAGTTTTATTTAAGTCCTCTCTCTCTCTCTCTCTCTCTCTCTCTCTCCAAAAGATTTACGAATCCGAATATATAAATAAATATTGCATAAATACATTGAATATTTACGTTGGAAATATATATACTGTTATTTGCTAAAATTATGTCATACAAAAAATTTATTTTTATTCTCAATATATGAATAGTTAATTTCACGAAAAATAAAATGATAAACAATTTATGTATTATTAACTATTATGCGATATTAATATTTTAGAATGGTTTTCAGTTGATTTTTTTCATTAATATATTTATGTCATAATAATAAGTGAAAAACGATTAATTTTTTTAGAGTGAAGTGACAAATACTTTAGCAAATACTTTCTCAAAAAAGTTACTTTGTATTATTGCGAAATTATTAAATCAATACTTATTTTATTAGTGTATACTTTTCTAAATTAAAAAAGTTATAACATCTTAGAAAAAAAACGTTATTAAAGTTAAAAAATTAAATATTTATCTTAGAAGTGATGCGCACAATTTTGTTTACTGAATTTAATAAGTATTGATCGAGAATTTGTGCTCAACAAAAATAGACGTGTAAAGAATTTGTTGTTTTTCGCAATTATGGAAAACAAAAAATAAACTAAACATAATATTTAGACATTTGCGTGACATAACAATTAGTTTTTTTGTTGAACAGACAAAAAATTATCACATAATAACGAAACTATAAAAACATATCTTCTCATAATTGTCACGCAATGCACGAAATCGCTCAAACATTGCGATATTAACAATATTTTCTTATCATATTAACTCGTATATTTGTTTTATATGTCTGTTCCCTCACACATACCCCGGGTGTCCATAATATTTAATTCAAAAAATTTACGAACCCTAATGCCCAGTGATTTATCTCATACGAGTTAATGTTATGGCTTCTATTAATAGTGCCATATATAACTAAAGTTCTGTTATGATGTGTAGCCGTAAAACAATGTATCGGAATGTTTATTGCGTTAATGGAGCGCAGCATAAACAACATCAAAACAATCATTTCGTTTAAACTCATTTTGGACCCAATAATTGCGGACTCACTTAACTGCAAACGATGTTCTGCTCAGTACTCTATTGATGTTAGGACTTTCTACGCGCTCTTTTTTTTAACGGTGAACTGCTTCCAAACGACGACCGTTTTACGATATGATGATGTTTTTGCCACTTAATGCCACTATCGTTCACTAAAGCATGAGATTTTCGCAAAATACTATTTTTTGCTATTTCTCTCTATTTTCTCCGTGTATTGATATGTGTTTCTATCAATGTATTTATTAACTTCAAGCAATGTATAATATTTGGGTCATATTTCTTCATTGAAAACGCAATTAATTTTTAAAATACTTTTATATAATCTTTTGAATTTATTTATGAAATTATTTTTTAATTAATTTTGTAATGAAATATTAATATTTCTTAAATTAATAATAGAGTAATTCTATATCAGAACCTTCTGTATCTTTAATCACAAATTAATCCGTAATAAAATATTATTTACTTCTAGAAAGTAGATTATAATTTGATGTAAATTTTTTAGCGACAAAATTCTTTAAAATGATATCAAAATGAGAACGAAAAAATGAAATCCTATTTATTTTTTCTATCCTTTATTTTTAAGCTGATTATCAGCAAAAAAAACTAAGAATTATTGCTGCGTATAGGATATTACACTTTTAAAGTTTTATATGAAAGGTTTTTAAAAGGTTTTGAAGTGTTTATTCAAAATATCTTTCACTCTTTTCAGTCATTCTGCATGAATTACTGAAACAACTTTCTTCTATTCAATTTAATTCTCCATTCCCTGAATAATTCCGCTGTATTCACATTTGCTTGTGGCGCTATTTGCATATTAAGAGACACAGTAATTTAAAATTTTACTATCCATAAACAATAAATTTTTTCGTTATTCATTTCATTATTAACAAGTTTTGTTTGAAATAAAAATTCACTTCCATTTTATTAATATATTTTTATTCGCGCTTAGTCTTAGAAGTCGTGCTTTTGTTTTTAACCCATGTCTATCTGCTTTTAAAATCGCTGTTTTATATGAAGATAATTAGCCATCGTGTACATACTTTAATTACATTCCTTAACCCCCGAATAGCAAGCACCCTGTCGTATGTGCTTATACTTGATTAGTGATATTAACGGGAATTTAATTTAATTTATTTTTAAGTATAACAGTAGCGTCACTTTTTTAGAAATATTTTGAAACAATAATTTTTCTTATAAGACCAAAGATATGTCTATAAAAACTTGGAAATATGGAAATCACTTTATAAAATATAGAAATAAACCAAATTATTTCAGACATGTATAAAATTTCAGTTCGAAGAGACAGCGTTGTCACACAATAATCACGTATTTATAGAAAAGAAGGAAATTAAGGCAATTAAAATGCAGAAATTTAATACAAATGTTATCGAATAATACGATACATTTGAATAAATAGGATCTTAGATTACCCTTTTCCTTCAATTATTACCAGTGATGGCCAACGTTGACAAAATCTGGGGCATTTTTTAAACCTTTCATTTTGAATGTCTACTTAGATATTGGCATTTTCTAGTTTGGTGTTGGCATAGGTCTTATTTTTACTGTATAAAAATGACTTTTTATGACACGAAAAAAATATCAAATATAAGGATAAATAGAACCCGTACGGACTTTGTCCTGAGGATACATTGCATAAAATGAATTATTCCAAAGAAAATAAACATATTTACTCTGTTCGTATTTTTTAACGCGAAAATATGCACATCATATTTCCTTAGGATTAAAATTAATGAAATTGAACAACAAAAAAACAGATCATACGATCAAATGTCTTAAGGGTTAGGCATTTACTTTCTCTCCTATTTGTGCAGTCATTGAATCGAAATATCGGCATCATTTTTCTCGATCTAATGAAGTCATTCTTATTCTCCGCTCGGAATTGAATACTTTTCAATAACTTTTCCGTAAACAGTGTTACGATTCTAACAGATTGTTAACGTTCTCTATATATATGGGTGCGATAATTGAATTGAAATTATATCATTAAATCGCGAATCGAAAACTGTTAGACAAAAATCTTTGATGACAAATGCTGTGACAAACTCATAACTATAATAAATAATTCTTCATATATATTCTCCATTATTCTATATTTATACTGTAATATAAAAAATCATAAGCTTATGATTCATTTTGGACACATTACCATCTATTATCATAGATTTGTCATTAAAAGGTTTTATTGAGAGTATGTGACACTATTAAAACCCTTCTCATAGTTAACTATGACCATTGGAAATGTGTTTGAATGCAGACGGCAGTAACAAGAAAATATTATGGGCTCATAAATTAACTAAATTAGATTAGAAAAATGATAACAATAATAATAATTTTGTTTAACAGTTATCAGTTAAAACAATTTAATTATACCGAGAAGAAAGTTATCATCCGCTAGAAAATAAAAAAACAAACGCATAAACTCAGTGCACTGTAAGTTTATTAGTAAAGGGCGGATTTTCCGGGACTAAAAAGTGATGAAAACGGGAGGGAACCGGGAACAAAAATGTATTAAAAACGGGAATGGTTCCGGGAAATATTATTTTTTTGA
>JAQGAW010005146.1:0-10022 GCA_034698025.1 Phthiracarus crinitus | reverse complement strand
AGGTTTACTTTATCTATAGTTAATTCAGTTTGGTTTAATAAATCATTTAATAAATTTTTTAAATTAATAAACCCAAATTCTGTGGAATTTCTCGAACAGACAATATTTACTGATTATGTTATAACATATAAAATAGTGCAACTGATTTACTAACAACTTATAAACTTCAATGATATAACAACTCAGAATTACATACATTTAATACGAAACAGTAATTAAAACTAAAACTGTTAACGAGTTATTTATTATCAGAGCCTAACATTTTATGCAAATACATATTATCTATTTTGTGCTGAAAACACCTATTTTTCGTAAATTAGCCATATTAGAGTTAAAAAATATTGAAAAAGATAACATTTTAAGTACATATTCATACATATTTTATAGGATTGTACATATTTTTATGTACTTAAATATTTTCCATATTAAAGAAAAATTATCGTTTAAATCTGATGAGATTTCATTGCACCTGATTTTTCGTCTAAACTTGAAAAAGTTTCGCTTAAAATCGATGAGTTTTTAGAGGGGTCTTATTTCTTGGTTTGAAACATTATATTTTCGAATAAAAATTACACTAAAAAGACTTTTAGTTCAAAAATCAAAATTTGGTGCAATTATAAAAATGAACTTAAAACACAATAATAAAAAAATTTAGAGTAATTAAGATTCAATGCGAATTTTTTATCATACATATTTGATTAAATATTTTTCGATTTTTACGGCATATATATGTACATATTTTTTGATTTTTCGTACATAAAATGTTAGGCTCTGTTTATTATATCAGTTAAATCAGACGGATTTATCGGTTTTGTTAAGATTATTTAATCTTTTAAATTAAATCCATTATTCGATAACTGAAAAAACTTCTTTTTTTGTAAATAAATGACTTAAAAATAGTTTATTTCAATTTTTATAATTCTATTTTTAGTATCGAATAACAATATTTTATATTAAACACGCTGCTAATTAAATAAAACAAAAACGTTAAATTTTAAATAAATTGTTAAATTAAGTTAATATCATTTTTCATTTATTGTTAATAATATAGGATTTTAGAGTAATATATGCTAAATCTGTTCACGGTTCGGTTCAACCGTCGGTTAATCGGGTCTGGTTCCTTATCTGGTCGGTTTGGTTTTATTTTTTAGTCATTTATTTAGTCATCAAAATTTTACATAAAATACACAAGTAATAAAAGATGTTTAGATTTCGTTATTTTGTTCATAAAATTTAGTCAATTGCTTTTAATGCTATTTTAAAATTCATAAAAAATTTAAATTTTGCGCAAATTTTTTCATTCGCATTATAGCAAATTTCGATTATAGCAAAAGTTTTCTTATGCACCGATGAGTTGCCATAATCGGGGTCAGACTGTATAAACTTTTCTATTTGGGTATTTTTATATTTTGTGATTGTTTTTGACTGCAAATTGATATTAAAAATTAGTTTATCATTTGAAGAAATAATAAAATATAATAAAATGTCTATTGTATAATATATTTATGTAATATTAAAATGTTAGAAATTTGTGAAAAAGTGTCACATGAGAAAAAAATGTTAGATTTATGGTGCATAAAGTAAACTTTTTGCTTAAATATTTTATTACAAACATCGCATTCAAACTTCTTGATATTAAAATGAATTTTTTTATGATTTATTAGAGTTGATAATTGATTAAATCTCTTTCCACATTTAGGCCATACACACACATATTTAGTACATATAAAGCGTTTTAAATTCAAATGTATTTTTTTGGTGACGCATTAATTCGAGTGAATGATTAAAACTATGTCCACATTGAGGCCATACACACAAATATTGTCTTTTGTTTCTATGCATTGATTGATGTCTTTGAAAGTTGCAATTATTATTAGTCTTATAACTGCAATTATTATATTCACAAATTAATCCAAACGTATTTATTTTTTTGTTTATAAAATTTGAGTACGAATTATATTTACGATTACTCTTATACTTAGGTTTTAAATTTTTAACAAACACTTTGGCGGTGTTATATTTCTTAATCAAATCAAACTTCTTTTTATATTTATTATTAATAAAATAAAATTTAGATTTGGATATATCATCACAAAAATATTGATGAAATAAATTTATTCTATTATTCATTAAATGATTAGTTTTATAAATCTGTTGCTGTATTTCACACATTTTCAACATTAGCGACACTTTTTCACACATTTCTAACGAATAATTTTTACAAACTTCCTTTAAAAACATTTTAATTTAAATGTTACATCAAAATATATGATAAACTAATAACATATAATTTTGCTCAAATATTAAACTTACTTATATTAATGACTGCATAGAGCACTCACAGAAGTTTGAAAGCAATAATTAAACACGTTTACTACCTTATAAGAAATACCATTATTTGACTGACTCTTTTGTTTACGACAAGTTGAAGGCCAATCGATAATTAGCTTCTGGCGATTAAGAAGATTCTGTACTTTAAAATAATTAAGGACAAATGGATTTCTTGGAATGAAATATATTGTAATAATGAAGCAAAATCGGGAAGTGTCGGGCTTTAGAAATTTAAAATTTTCTATCCTTTGTATGGCTCGCACTTGATTGTATAGAGCCTAGTTCGTGCTGAGGCCAAAAAATGTTTACGATTACATTGTCTACTTCTAATTATGATATCTACCATTGAGTGATAACTAAGGAAAGAATGTTTAAGACCTTATTTTGTATGTTTTAAGACCTTTTAAAATACTGAAAAATTAACCAAATAAGACCTTAAATAATACCTTAAAACTTTATTTTTTAATCGAAAGAGTTTAAATTACAATGAATTATAAAGTTTTGATTAATATTTTCTTCTGTAAATTTTAATCTATTGCAACGAAGGAAAGATTTATATTGTGAAAAACTTCAAACCACATCACAACTAGTTACAGGAGCATATTTAAATAAAGCGCATTCATGAGGGTCTAAGTTTATATCGAGAACAATATTAGAATTTCCATTTAAAATTTGAGAAATTTTCTTAATTTCCTTATAACCAGTTGATTCCAATAAGCGATTTTTCAATTTGCCGTTGCTTTTCTAGAAGGTTCAGAATTTAATTTGATTAACTCAGTAAATAAGTTTTCAATGAGTTCAATTGATTCAAAAAGGTGTCTCTAAAATTTTAATAATTTTTGAAAGGCTTGAAAAATTTGCAGAATTGTACGTTAAACCATTTGCTAAAGTATTTTTTAACAAACATTTTTTTGCTTCTTCAACGCATGTTGAATCTTGATCTGAGAACTCATTAAATATTTCTTTAATTTTGTTTAAATTTTCTGCATAATAATTTGTTGCATTTAACCAAGTACCCCAACGGATCAATATTGGTTTTTGAGTAAGTGTTAAATTTGGTGCAATATTTTTGAATACTTGAAGACGATGTGGACATTTCAAAAATGTTTGTTTTAAGCTTGCAATTAGTTTGACAACATTTTTATAACATCCTCTAATTGCAACTGAAATATTTATTTAGAGCATTTGCATCACAAGTTAAGTGGAGTAATTTAGGGTATAAACTTTTCAAGTCTTTTCCCAGTTTAATATTGTATGAAGCTGCATCTGTTGAACTTTTTCATAGCAAATACGATCTGGCCATAGTCGAAACATTGCTTTATTAATAGTTTGATTCATTGTTATTGAATCGGTTTTTTCGACAAAATCTGTTAGTACTAAATATTTATTAGTAGTAATTTCTTTTTCCATTGCGCCTACTATTACATTTACCACATTTCGATTTAATCTATCTTTAGTTTCATCTATGGAAACCCATATGTATTAATCTTTAAGTTTATACCTTATTTTTGCTAATACCATATCATTAGTAGTTTGTAGATAACCATTCCTTAATGTTGTATCTGTTGGAACATTTTGTTTTGTCCACTTTTCAAGGTATGATTTAAATTTAATATTGATAAGCATAAATAGTGGTATGTCCGCTGCTAAAAACGCTTCAAATGTTTCCTGATTAAAGTCGCACTTTTTACTAAATGAATTAGCAATAAATTCTTTTTTAGTGGAAAAGCGTTTTAGTGCTTCAATGTGCAATTTAGTTTCTATATGTTGTTATACATAAAATGTTTTTTCTACACAATTTATGTTTTTATTGCAATGTTGACAAAAAAGCACTTTGCCATCAGTTTTAAGTTTATCTGATTCACCAAACAAAGTCACAAATTTATTTAATTTCACTTGTAATTTTTGGCATTTTAAACTTTAGCACTAACTTTAAAATTATGAATGATTTTAAAATGTCCAGCACTGAGAATATACTTTTCTGAACTGAACATTGAGTTTAATCATAAAAATTACTAACAAAACTTAAGTATTTCGACCTATTTTCCATTGTCTTTAATCAGACTGGCGTCAGCTTACTTAAAATCTTGAATTTTTCCCTTAAAATCGTTAAGTATTATTTATAAGACCTAACGACCTAAATAATACTTTATAAGACCTAACAAATACAGCTCAAATGACTTATTTCAATATGATTCGAACTCTTACTTAATTACACATTTGTATCTTTTACCATAAAAAACTTGATTTGTCTTAAACATTCTTTCCTTAGTGATAACTAAAATAATATGCTTTATACACAAAAACGGACCACTTATGTTCCGATTTCGTCCGGCTGGGCTCGGTTTTAAAATCTTAAAATGTCGGACAGGGCCAATGACAATTTAATGACAATCCTTTATTAATGATAATCTATTAATAATAATTTCAATAAATCCAAATTATTTTTTAAAAATTTTATAAATATATATTCTTAAACACATAATTTTCACCATAGATTATAATGATTTTGACTGAAAATGTTTACAAACCCTTATCTTCTTTACATCATTTTAAAATACCTGTTATTTTAACTTACAGTAATTTGACGGATTTAACTATATTGCCATAAGATAATTATTGAATGACCTTCAACTTAACAAATACAATATTGAAATAATGCGAAGGGTAAGACACAACGCGTTAAATCTTACAGTATATTTTGTGTTTAAAATATGAGAAGTTTACAATGCCCGAAAAAATAATTGTTATCAGTTCATAATTTATATTGTAGTATCATTTAAGTAGTATGTCTTTAAAAGAAGTGTGTAATAATTATTCGTTAGAAATATGTGAAAAAGTGTCACAAATGTTGAAAATGTGTGAAATACAGCAACAGATTTATAAAACTTACGAAATGTTAAGAAACCAAAAAAATTTGTTACATAAAAATATTTGTGATATTTATAAAACGAATAAATTATTTGCAAATAATAATTCTGATAATTATAAAGATCTTCATAAGAAATATAAGATAAGCAAAGTTTATATTAAATATATTAACTCAATTAAATCGTGTGATCGTAATAATAGTTCGGCTATAGTCCGGTATTGCCCCCCACCCAATTTTTAGTATATTAACGGTCGCTTAGTTATACCAACGTGTTTACAATATTGTTTCGTGAATAATTATACAATTAAATCTAATTATTGATTTAGGTTAGGTTAGGTTAGAGAAATGTTTTAGAGAAAGTCAACAATTGATATTTCATCGATTCACGCATAACAAAGATAAAACATTCGCATGTGATTATAAAGGATGCGATAAAAGTTTTAGAACAAAGTCAGCTCTTATTAATCATACAAATAAACATAATGGTTATAAACCATATAAATGTAATTATAATGATTGCGAAATGAAATTTGTAACATCGAGTGATTTGTATGGTCACATACGTTATAGACATACACGAGAAATGCGATTTAAGTGCGATTATAATGGATGTGACAAAATGTTTATTAAATCATCACAATTGAATGCTTATCGCAAACGTTGTCATTTTGAATAAATTAACGCAGTACGAACATATTTTCGGAAAACAAATAACTATAATATAATGATTTTTCCGAAAGGAGCTAAAAGTTGAAAATTATTGAAAATTTACTCCATTTACAATTTTTTTTTCATTTTTAAGACTTATTAAAGAATTGTAATGAAATTTTTCTTATTGCTAATTTTAATATTAACTGAAATTTTTAATAAATTAAATGTATTGTAAAATCGCAAAAAGTAATTATTTATGAAGGCTTAGCGGGAATCTCGTACATCAAGCAATTTTTTAAGCTTTTCCCACTCCCTACCATCCCGCATATTTTCCACTTAATCCCATTCCCTTCTTCTTCCCACTGGACCCATTTCCGACCTCTAGAATGAATCATCACTTTTAAGGAGAGATAAAAAGTCATTCACACATACATAGTTAACAAAAAATATTTAAATTTAATTTTAAAGGATGTGATAAAAGTTTTATACGAAAGTCTAACCTAAAAGTTCATAGATATCGACATTTTGGATATTGACGGGGGATTTAGGTAAAATAAATTGGATTTGTTTAGATGTCCCCGAAGGATAATAAAAACAATGGGGATTCGGGTTAACCCGAATTTTGTTATCCTTACTAATAATTTAATATTCATTGGTATAACTATTCCTGGCTTATTTATGTTCCCTACATTTTAACAACATTCCAATCCAGTAAATCCTTTGTTCCAAATTCATTATAAATTACTGGGTTTACTGAATCGCTTGAAGCTAATTATTGAATGACCTTCAACTTAAATGATACAAAAGGGTCAGAGAAACATTGCGCACAGTAAGACAAAACATGTTAAATCTTAATGTATATTTTATGTTAATAGCAAGAGTTTTAATATTATATAAAACAACTGTGTTCTTTCAATTCTGTCATTAGAAATTAATAATTAAGATTAATATTTCATCATATATATTGTGGTATCTTTTAATTAATAATGTTTTTAATAGATGTATGTAATAATTATTCTTTAGAAATGTGTGAAAAAGTGTCACTAATGTTGAAAATGTGTGAAATACAGCAACAGATTTATAAAACTAATGAATTATTAAAACAACGAATAAATTTATTAAATAAACATTTTTGTCATAATATTAGCATTTATTATTATAAATTTGTTAATGAAATGAAAAGATCGGTTTGTGAATTGAAAATGAACGATAAAATAGGAAAAGTTTTTATAAAACGTTTAAAATCTAAACACTTCTGTAATCGTAAACAAACACCGAATTCATTGAGAAGAGTGAATAAATTAAAAAATTCTATATTTAATTGTGATTATAATGAATGCAATTATAAAACTAATAATAAATATCACTTTCAAAGACATCAATCATCACATCTCAACAAAAGACAATATATGTGTGTATGGCCTCAATGTGGACAGAGGTTTAATCATTTAATAATTTTAAGAGACCACCAAAAAATTCATTTGAATTTAAAAAATTTCAAATGTATTCATTGTAATAAACTATTTTTGCAAAAATCACAACTAAATCGGCATATTTTAATTCATTTAAACAGTAAATCATTTATATGTGAATCTAAAGATTGTAACAAACTATTTCGGTCAAAAAGTGACTTAAAATTTCATTCACTCATACATAGTGAACAAAAATTATTTAAATGTGATTTTAAAGGGTGCGATAAAAGTTTTAAACAAAAGTTGGGCCTAACAGATCATAGAAATCGACATTTAGGATATAAACAATTTATATGTAATTATAATGATTGTGACATGAAATTTGTGTCATCGACTGAATTGAATGTTCACTTACGTTATAGACATACACGTGAAATGCGATTTAAGTGCGATTATAAAGAATGTGACAAAATGTTTATAACATCATCTAGTTTTAAAAAACATAGAAAACGGTGTCATTTTCCAAACTAATCAAAAAGTTAAAAAATAAAGACTAAATAAAAATCAAAGACATTGTTTGAAAATTTTGTAATAAAAGTTATCGAAAAAAACATAAATTTGTTTCTCATTCTTTCACGCATAATAAAGAAAAATTATAAAGTATGCGTTAAGTGATTTAGAGTAAACTAACATATAATTATATTTAAATCTTTTTAAGTAAGTATTTATTATTAATATTATTATTCGGAACTTTCGGAGAGCAATCTCTCCTTTATCATCAAATTTTTAACTGATTCGCATACATTGGCATATACACACTTAATTTGAACATAACAAAATTTTCAAATGTATGAATGAAATAATATATTTAAATTATTTACGCTTTAAACGTTCAAAGCTTATATAAGTTTCATTTCGAAAGTCTCCTTTGTTTTTATATGGCCACAGCATCCAACTTTAGACCCCACTTCTCTTGTGTTAAACACAAAATATACAGTTAAATCAAATACGTTGTGTCTTACTGTTCGCATTATATCTCTGTTTATAATTATAAGAAATTTTTTTTTGTAAAAAACGGACTGCTATATATCTAACTCGAAGTTCACATTATTTCGCTGACTTCAATTGTTTTTGATTAAGGAAATCGAAGGTCATTCAAGTACTGTATTAGCTTTTGGCGATTTTAACAAAACCAGTAATTTGTTAGAAGTTCCAGTTAAACTTGCACTCAATCGCTTTAGAAAAACCGGGTTAAATATATAAACTAAACATTCGAAAACAATAGCACAGTTAGGAAATATGTTTAGAAAGTTAGACTTACATTTCAACTCGCATTCAGTTTATTTATTTCGTGAATGCCTAAACTAATGCTTATTTTCTATTTATTTACTCAGATTAACTAATTATTTTTTAAATAGAAAATGAAGACTTCATTATAAAAAAGTAAATCAATTAATGAGAAACCAAAACTAAATTATTAGAAACAAGTATAAAATAATAATAAATATAATAGTATTTATTTGAATAATGTTTTAATTTTACAATAATATGTTTTCTAAAGAATTGACGAATAATTTTAAGTTAAAAGTCTGTGAAAAAGTGTCACTAATGTTGAAAATGTGTGAAATACAGCAACAGATTTATAAATTTAATCATTTATGAAAAAAAGGACAAATTATTTGGTTGACTATTTTTGTAAAGATAGTCAAATTTTCTAATGAAGTGAATGAAAATAAGTTGGAAATTTATAAGAATTATAAAATCAGCAAAGTTTTCAATAAATATTTAATATAGAATTTATCACGTAATCCAGAATATTATTCAATTTCAACGAACTTAATAAACAATTTAAATAAATTTAAGTTTTATTGTAATTTTAATGAATGCAAGTTTAAAACTAATAATAAATATTACTTTAAAATACACCAATCAATACATGTCAATGAAAGACAATATGTGTGTGTATGGCCTCAATGTGGACAGAGATATAATCAATCATCAAATTTAATTCGTCACCAAAAAGTTCATTTAAATATCAAAAACATAAAATGTGTTCGATGTAATAAACTATTTCGACAAAGTTCAAACCTAATACGCCACAATTTAATTCATTTAAACAATAAAACAATTAAATATCAATTTAAAGATTATAACATAAGAGTAGTGTTATCCTACAGCCCCGTTTTTTTGACCTACTTTCGGGGGTAAGGCTATTCTGACGCACTGTAACGCTAAATGTATTACAGTTCTGATGTTATGGTATGGCATGCTATACCATACTACGCAATGCATAAATTTCGATTTTTATGTACTTTTAATTATTTAAAATGAAGTCTTTTATTTAATTTATGATTAAATAGTTTAACGCATGCGCTATGGTTTAGATTAAATAGACAGAATTAATACAAAGAAATTTTTACTTTATTGAACTCACTGTTAAAGTTACAATTGTTTCTAAATTCTAGATTATCATTATATTTATGATTTATAATATTACATGCAAACGTTAAATAGAGTTTAATATTATTTCCAGAGTCAATATTTAAATATATTTTAGCATACTTAGTTATTGTTAATAATAAAAGTTCATCTAATTTTTTAAATAACAATGAAACCATTTTATAGTTTTGATGTTCACAAGTTTGTAATAGAAGAAGAAAATGTATGGTACAGTTATTACTCTCTTTAACCATTAGTTTAGATTTAAATATTCTTTGCATCGTATGAATAATATTTATTGTCGATCTGTCTTTTTG
>JAQGAW010005145.1:0-10023 GCA_034698025.1 Phthiracarus crinitus | reverse complement strand
GGAGCAGTCCCGCGGGAAAAAAAATATTTTATGCGGGAGGGAGTGGGAGTGTGAAATCGGACTTTTTTCGACCTCTAATGCGAATCACAAATTTCCGCATCAGTTTATAGGTGCTTCATATTTAGGCATAAAATATGTCATATAAGTTAAGTGCAAACTTTTATTGAATATAAATTGTATGCATGTAGAATGTTCGAAAGTCACTATATTTAGGGTTTATGTCTAGATTTCGAGATTCACCCATAAATGTAACCCAACTTTTGGTGATATATTGGTGATACGCTTATTTGAGTTTGAGTGTGTCCGATAAACAAAAATTTGTGAATTTGACTAGACTTGAGCTAAACCCAAACTGAAGCAATATTTTCGAAACACTCTTTGAAGTACTATTTTCAAAAATTTATTATAAAGCTACATTTTTTCTTTAAAACAATATAATTTAAAAGTACTATTTTATTAAAAATAAAAACTAAATATTGTTGGCCAACAATGGAATAAATAATTAAAATGTAAATTAAATTTAATACACTAAAAATTTTGGATTATGACTTAACTCAATAAACAGTATGATACTAAGTGTGATCATTATGAATGCTCATTCTCTGTCTTGTTTTAAATTAAAAAATTTAATTCAAGATATTCTTTGAATATATTTAATAGCTTGAAGGCTATTCATCGAATTAAATTATAAATAATATACGGTTAATAGGAAAATACTTTCGTATTAAAGTAAGAATAATTTAAGGGATAAATAATATATAAATAATAAGGTATAATACAATAATTTAACAAAGATTTTATCCAAACATAATTAAATTGCCACTAACGGTATAAATGGACACAAGCGCACCGACAACTATTAAGTAATTAACAATTTTGCACCAAATATCACCGAATGGCCAGTAAGAGTTGGCGTAATTCCATGCAATAAATGGAAGACAAACGACTGCAAATAATAGATCAGCTATCGCTAAGTTTGTGATGAGTATGTATGTCATAGAAAGCATTTTCGGATTACGCGTCACAACTAACACTACCAATGCATTTCCGCATAGGCTTGCGATTACTATTATACCGAATAGTATAACAACTAAAATATTAATCATACTTATGATTAGTTTATATAATGCTCTCCAATCTAATCATTATCCAGTGTTTTAATAAAACAATAATTAAGTATAAATTTTAATTGTTAACGCAAAACACATCAACATTCGTTTAACTTGAATCAAAATATACTAATAATCAACAATTTATCTAAAGCTAACCTTCAATGTACTTAAGACAGAAGAAGAGTATAGCAATGAAAGATGAAATAAGTTTGTGCTTTTTTGCATTATATAGCCTTCATGCAACAGCTTTCCAATTATGAATCTTAAAATCCCAATTTTTTTAATTTAACTGGAAAATTCCCAAATTAAAAATAGAGATGTAGGCTATTCTTCGTAAATATTTATAGATTTATGTTTTCAAGTTCCTTCTTGTCATTCAATAGCTCTTCAAATAGTAAATTACATATTTGTTTGCATTAAATTTATACAAAATACTAAAGTAGTTGAGGGAGAATTTTAAATACGACAAGTTTTTAAAGTGAGTGATGCGGTTGGTCTGGATTTAATACAATCTACTTGTTTATAATTAAATAATATTTTAATCAAAGTTAAGGTAATTAATTATAAAATTCTTAAAAAATACCAAATTATTTTAATAATGGTTATCCAATTATTAATTTTATTATAATTTTTATGAGATTATATTCATAAAATATTTCTGAAGTTGGGTAACAGGCCTTTTCTTATTTTTTTTGCTTAATTCTTAAAAGAATATAAAGGATTTTACATATTTTTGACCGTCTGTATGTCTGTATATCCGTACATAGACATGTTTTATATTTATTAAGGGAATAAAAAAATTTGATAAAAATCTGATAAAAATATCAAATATTTGTGTTAAAATTGACTAATTATAGTGTCAATAATTAATTTTAATTAAAAAATTGGGTCATGATAATATTATTTTAGCTGTCTCGGTTTAAAATTGATGTCTCAGTTAAATATACACCCACTTACAATATTGTTGGCGCCATGCAGACTGTGAATACACATATAAAACGTGTTGCTTAATACAATAAACAGTATTGTTTGTTAAAGTGGTGTTTTATTGCTAAGGCTTTGAAAATCGTTAGAAAAAAAGTACAAAATCGTTTATTATTCGTTTACAAAAAAATGAAAAATCGTTCAAAATAATCGTTCAGAAAATGACATAAAATCGTTCATTAATGGTTAAAAATCGACAAATCGTTTATAAAAATCGTTCAAAATTTTTAATTACCAAAGGATTTATAGCTAGTTCGGCTGAATAGTTAAGAATAAAACTTGATTTTAGGTAAATATACAAGTTATGATAACAACGCACTATGAATTTTTATATTTTTACTAAAAAATGCCTAATTTTTGATTAAAAAATTTTAAAATCGTTTAAAATTTTAAAATTCGTTCATTACTTTTAAAATCGTTCATTATTTTAAAAATCGTTCAATTCGTTTGTTTCGTTTACTTAAATATCACTAATTTGGGTTTTAAAGTGTTTATTAACTTGTTTTTTATATGAATTATAATGATTTTTAACAATCGTTAATTAATGATTTTCAAAGCCATATTTATTACTCAACTCTAGTCACAATGTATATATTTTTCTTTTAAATTTTTTCGATTAAAAAAATAGAAAATAAAAGCGATGGTTGCTTAAAAAAACAATTAAATATAGTTGAGCAACAATGCATTTAATAGATAAATTGTATTTAAATTTATCTGCAGTTATAATCGGATTGAAAAATGACATATTATAATATAAATCTTTATTGAAATGTAGTGCAATATATACAGGGGAATCAATTATAAGAAAAATATAAGCAAAATAAGCATCTTTATTAAGCTCTTAAATGAGGTATATATTTAAACATCAAATTAATATTAAAACAGACTAAATTCACATCTTTGGTGTTGATTATCCAATTTTGGTAGTTTGTCCTGTTTTTTATAATGAAAAAATCTGGACATAAAAATTGTCGTTTTTAAGTTGAAAACATTTAAACAAATTTTTTATAATAATATTTTGTTTTTATTTAAAGTGTCCTAATATTGTCGCATATTCGATGGTTTATCCGTAAATACTTTCGACGAGTATTGAAAATGTAAGGAAAAAATTACAACAATGATTTAATTAAATTCTAAACATACAAAAAGCTGTGTTCATCATTTGGCGTTGAATAATGATTTTTTATTGCCATATAAGTACAGCAATTGAGTCCATTAGTTTTTTTTCGTATGTTGCGGTTCAATATTATTTTAACAATTCCTAAGTCTATTGCAAACATTAATATTCTGGAAAGCTTTTCGAAAGTTTTCGGACATAAATGAGTACCTAAAATGTCATTAAAACAACCGATTAATGAAAATATAATTTTTCACGCTCTGAATAGTCAGAGCTGTGTTTCTCAACTTACAAGATAGGGTTAACGGCGCAGTGAAGGTAAACTTGAAAAAAATTAGTTAACAATATATTTTTAAACACTTATTATTAGTATACAAAATGAAGTTAACAATGAACCCTAACAACAATAATCAAGTAAAACAATGGATAGAATGAAAATTAATTACATTTAAATTAGATAACAACTAATACATTGATTCTTATTAAAAAAGATCTAAAAACTAAAAAGTCATTAACAGTAAAGCCTACGCTAAACGATCACGCTTTTGAAATCCATTTATTAATATTGTATAGACTATGAACAAAAAACTGGCATACAATTAGCTTATTTGACTGAACTTAAGCTTTAATTTTTAAGAACATAATGTCATAAACTTAAGACTTTCGGCGTAAAATATAAGCTTGAAAATAAAATAATATGTCACCTTATTTTTATTATTCAGTTAATATAAAAATTATATTGTCATACCTAACATATCAGCGGCAATATACGAAGACAATGAATTAATATTAGCATTATTGAGATCATCGTGCCTTAAACTTCGAACAAATACAACAACTTGTATTGGACACCAGCATATGGCGAATACTATTACAACGACACACACCATTCGTGTGGCTTTTTTCTTCTTACGAATACTTTCATCATTCATGTGTTCGCTTGGAATTGTTCTCAACAATAGATGTTTTATCATTTTTATATACAACGGTAGCATAAAAGATATTGGTATTAAGAACGTCGATAAGAAAAAGCACACGTGAAATATTAAACTGCTAACATGTTTGTCGTGCATAAACATGCAAACAGAATATTTAGGACTGTCTAACGGATACTTTTTTTCGCCATATATTATTAATACAGGAATAGATGCCATCAATACTGTTGTCCATAAGCAACAAATCGCAATTTTTGCCTTCCGTTTTGTTCGAATAGACTTCGATTGAATGGGATGCACAACAGCTAAATATCTAACGGCTGACATAAGCACCAACTGTAATGATAGTCAAGTTAAACAATATTTGCTAAAATAAACTAGCAATAAATTTTTGTATTTTTAGAGAAACAAATAACTATGTTTAGTTTGTAAGACTTGTATTAGCTTTTATTTTTTTTATCTTTCCATAAATAATATTTAACTTTTCTATATTTTCTGATAAAACTAATACTCATTTATTAGGCATAAATTGTTTCAAGAATTAAATTTTTATTATAACATAACGCTACCAGAAATAATGATTTAAATCTGATTTTTTTACGTAGGAATTTTCAAAATTCTTCGATAGACATTATGATTACGAAAATGCTATCATAAAAAATTATTAAACTATTTTAATAACGCGGGGAAAAAACATCCTCTTTGAAAGTTAGCGGTATCTCTTAAGTAGACATCGAAAAGAAATGCATACATACTGTATATATGGACACATGAGCGGTAATAACAATTAAATAGTTAACGATTTTGCACCAAACATCACCAAAAGGCCAGTAAGATAGGGAAAAATTCCACGCAATATAAGGAAGGCAAACGGCGGCGAATAATAGATCAGTTATCGCTAAGTTTGTGATAAGCAAGTTTGTCGTGGAAAGCATTTTCGGGTTACGCGTCACTACTAATACTACCAAAGTATTCCCGAAAACAGCTACAATCACTATTACTATGAATAGTATAGTAACTATAATATTGAAACTCTGCATAAGTATTGTGCATTTATAATATATTTATTGTAGAAATTCAGTGATTTATTCGCGAAAAAATTACAATTAATTTAATTGCAACGAAGAAGCAGTTTTTTCATGTACTATTAAAAATATAAAATATTAACTTAAATTACATCAACATTCCTTAAAAGAAGAGCCTTGAGATTTATGTCCCCAAAACTTATCTATAGTTATCCTTGAATACTGTACGTTAAATTTTTCGCTATTTTGGTCACGTTTACACTTTCGACTCCTGAATTCGCTTGACTTTCCTAAATATATTATATCGTGAATTTTTAAGGCTATATGATTATAATTAATTCCAAGATCCAGTTTACGAAGTTATACTTCTAATCTTAACCATAACTCTAATACATTATTTAAAATATCTCTTAAACATCGCATATGCTATGCTGTACTTAATCATTAAAATATACATTGACTGATAACCCTTTCTAGTTATGAATTTTTCATAATTTTCAATTAAAGCATATGAAAGTGGTAAGTAAAATATGCCTCAAAAATTTTAATTAATCACTTCTTTATTGCTCCAAATTAATATTGAGATAATACTGATGTACAAAATATTCTCAGATTAAATTTTAAAAAATGCGCTGAAATTTCAATTTGCAATACGGAGAACATTATGTTAGAATCGGTAGAACATAATTATTACCGTACTTTTAAATAAAATATTATGAAAAAACAACGTGAACTAAGCATGAAAGTTTAAGTTTCGACTTCCCTTTTCTTCGTACCTCAACACCTAAATAAACAAACTCACACTTTGACAAAGTCTGATAAAAATATCTTAATTTTTAATTTTTCAAATTCATTTAGTTTACAATATCTTAAAAAATCTTGTCTTAAACTTTTTTCTAAATCCTTTATGCACTTCGAATAGATTGAACATTAAATGTCAATGTATGCGCTGAATAGCTAATGGCGTTTGAAACAATAAAAGGATCGGATATTTATTGCCTCAACTTATTTAAGAAAGTGATGTGATTTAACTATTCGTATTCGTTACGAAAACATGCTAACAATTAATTTAGTTTATATACTTCTTTGTTGTCTGCGTGATAACACATTGCGAAAACATTTTTTAATTTTAAATGAAATATTGTGCACAGCAATTGAAATAATTTTATGATAATATTATAAAAGCTAACTTGATATTTATGATTTATGAAAAATCATCGAGTGTTTCTAAAATTACGATTCAATCTGTTTCCATCAAATGAATAAACTTATCAAAACTGTTGTCAGGAGTGTCGATAAAATAGTTAATTGATATAAAGGTGATTAAATAGACACGTGTAGCTGATGTTAATGCGAATTTTTAAAAAAAAATTCCTATAATGCCAATCATTCCTATTATTAATAGAACAAGCACTGCTCTCAACAGTATAATAATTTTAATTGTCTTAATTTGCAAGATATCAAATCTATAATTAATTTAAAGAATAGGTTTAATCCCTTAATAATTATAAACTGCGGACAAGATGACGGACGGACGGAAAGAAATATTCAAAGCAGTGTTGGCCGTTCTAAACATGACGCCTAAATGTCGCGTAGTATATACAGTACAAAACATAAAAAAGGGAAAAAAATTTAGTTACATAATGAAACAAATACGCTTATAAAAAACGCGACATTTAGGCGTCATGTTTAGAACGGCCAACACTGATTCAAAGACATAATGTGGACTTAACTACAAGGTAGTCAGCTAAAAAAATTCGTTCAAAAAATAAAAGGTAGATGCAGACGGACAGACAACACCATTTGCTGATTTTTTTCAAACTGAACTAAAAAAGAAAGTTCAAGTTTTGATTCCAATTTCATCGTTTGTCAACCCCTAGATAAACAAACTGTCACTCACACACACGCCTGATTGAAATAAGCTTATTTTAATTTCAAATGTCTCGATTTTCATTAATTTTACAATATCTTGACAAAAAAATTCGTCGCTCAAACCACATTTCTAAAGCCTTTGATGCACTTAAAAAGACGAATTGGATGGAATCTTTCCATTAAATGACAGCGTGAGTGCATTGAATAGCTTACGGGTTGAAATCGAAAAAAGGATTTCAAGACTATCGCTCTTATTTAGGTATTTATTGCCCCAACAGATTTCACAAAATTCGTGTGGAGACTAGCTCTCCATATAACGTTTATTTATACGCTTCTTTATTGTCTCTTTATATTACCCCATTTGACCCTTAGTTTGTTCGAAAGTCAAAAATCGAAATGTCAGATAATAGCGTAAGTAATGAGTAAAATAAATGATCGCGTATGAAGCGATCCAAATCATTATGTAAATTAATATGCGAATCGAAAGTGGTATAAGGATAGTAACCCGTTTGGGGTATTTGGGATCGTGAACTCGCGCTTTGATTTATTGAAAATGATTATGTATTTGTTTAAAGCGCATATACCCTAAACTACTCCATAATTTTAATTGAAAGGTTGCGCATTGAGAGAGAGATTCATTGATGTTGCAAAGAGAAATATGTGGCTATCTCTCTCTCTTTCTCTCTCATCTCTTATTTTCCCCTCTCTTTAAGATAGTAATGCATTAAATTATACTTTTATATTTTTATTGAAATCCGGGGGCAAAAAGTGTAGACACGTTTAATAAAAATTTTTTGACTCATTATTTATCTCTAGATCGGTTCGTAATACGATACTACCTTGAGATTCATGAAATTATTAAGAAGGTTATATACTTTTATTCTTTACTATCGTCGTTAACTTTTATTTTTGTTGGAAATGAATTTCTACTCTTTGCCCCTTAATCGTTCAAAACGAGCGAAGCTGTAATTGTTGCCAAACAAGAATAGATAGTGGGCTAAACCCAGTTTGAGAAAGTGTAATACTTAGTAGCAATAGGGGATGGAATACTGGATGATAGATATTCTTTTAGTTGCCCGAAATATTTTTGTGCTGGCAAATGGGATATATAAGTAAGTGTCTGTTGCAGAGCTGGACCACTCGTTGATTGTGTTTTAGTGTGTCTGTGTTGATATTTATTTATTTTTGATTCTCGAAAGCGTTTTGCTTAACTTTATTTTTGATATCAAGAATGATTAATACAGTAAATAGTTTTTTCTTTTTTATTTAAAATTTTAAAAATTTATATTAATTTAATAATAATTTAAAGAAATAATTACAGAAAATATTGGTTATGTTTTCATTTTTAATTAACCTTTAAAAACCTTTGTTAAATAGATTGTAATTTTGGCCACCTTTTTGGCGATGAGCGCAGCGGTTGAAGTGGCACCGAATTCGTACGAAGACTCTGTTCTTCGTCCTCAAGGAGAGCCGCAACTCATTCACGCATCCTTACCTAATTTAGCTCCAAATGCTCCTCAAGTTCAATATATTTCCAATGCTGTCGCCGCCGCTTCGTCTAACAGTTATGGTAAGTTTTTTATAGATATCTAATTAATTTGATTGCTATTTCGCTTATTATGATGTATGAGGCGATAATAATCTAATCTTAAGCTTAATATCAGATAATTTTTTGCAACAATAAACTAGTAATTAATTCTCTAATAAGCAATGACCAAAACGTTTTTTAGTATGAACGAGAAAATATTGAAATTGACAATATTTTAATATTTGATACTAAGGCATAAAAGATTTTTAATATAATCAAAATTTAAGAATAAAAGCTATAATATATTGTTATAATGAAGCGAAATAATTAGTAATTTGATTGATATATATACATAAATTATAATTAAAGCTATATAAATTGACTAATTTGAAAAGGATTTAAGCTTACATTCAATGTGTCCATGATATTTATTATATAGTATAGTGTTTTTATCAGTTGGTAAATAAATATATTTTGTCATATTTTTGCGCTGAATTGATTAATAGACAAAACACTTTACTTAATCCTTAGCATCAAATGAGCAACAAATTTTTATACACGAACCCCATTGCAAAATGTTAAAAATTTATCCTTGATTATGACAAACAAGCATTTATTTCATACATTTTTTCATTTTTTCGAGAGATTACTATTAAAATAATAATTATGATCTAAAACTTACAAACTCATGTCATGTAAACAAAAGAATTTAAAATAACAATACGTTTTACAAATCAATTAAATGTAATTCATTATAGCTTTAATTAAGCATCGAACCATTAAAATAATACAGTAATATATACAATACTAACGGATGTTTTTCCTACAGGAGGTTACGCTTACAGTTACATAACACCGCCAAGAAATCAATACAACTACCAGTACATACGAAACGTGCCAACATATCAGCGACTATACCAATACGTGAGACCGGCGTCCACTATCTTGTATCCCGCAAACAGCTATCAATACCAATACCAGTACCAAATTCCATACGTTAACTTATTACCATCGTATGGCTCGTCGTACATCATTCCGTTGAATAAGAAATAAAGGGGTTTCACGGCGGCGTTAATATTTCCAGCACACATCAATCTTTTTTTGTTAGTATGAGATATACGATTAATACGTAATAAATGTTTGTTTTGATTATGCATTCCGCACATGTAATCTTTTAAGACATTTACGTCTTTTATTTATTATTTTGTTTTCATGGAAATAAGAATAAAATGGGATTTCTTTCATTAATGCACTAAAATAAGCGTATATTGTTTTATTATCGGTAAATATATTCATAAGAATGCACTAGCTTTAGAAAAGCGAGTTTAAAATATAAATGTGGAGATCTTGTTTTTATCATAACACTACTGTTTTACAGGAGTGTTTACTTAATTTTGACCGACTTGTTATTTTTAATTGTTAGAGCGCGCGCTTAAGATATATTGTTAGA
>JAQGAW010005144.1:0-10023 GCA_034698025.1 Phthiracarus crinitus | reverse complement strand
CACATGCCACACACCACATGCCACACACCACATGCCACACACCACATGCCACACACCACATGCCACACACCACATGCAAATATTAATCAATTTTGCACCAGAACCTTCTATGACGTCATCAGTAATTTCGCCCAAATAAGTACCGACATATGGCTTCATTCCACGTTATCATTATTGAGTCAGTATTAAAGTAAACAACACTGTCAGGGCTATCGTTTTCAAACTTTTCTATTTCGTCTAATAGCTTCAGTCTGGCATAAGCGGTTACAAATGATGCGATAGCACTGCATGTTTGCCCTGCAGGTGCATGTGAGTCTTGATTCAAATGATTATTAACTAATATCATTTCACCCACAGTGTACTCTCCAAGTATCTCCAATTTGTCATCACTAAACATTTTCCACAGCTCAGCATTTTTTTAACCACATTTTTATTGGGCGGTTAGGTCGTTGAGCCAGCTTTCCCCACAGGTTATATAGCATGAGTTTAGCAATGAAACGCATTCCTGGGTTACACTTAATATTTTCCTTCTCAATGTGAATGGCCTCTTTTCGCTTCTTTTCTTCTATCCATGCATTTTTTTCTTCATCTGTTTTAATATTTTTTGGCCATATGGATGCCTCTGCTTTTAATTTATACCATTTGTTTATGTAATCCTTGAAGACATTATTCGACCATGTCTTAAAATGGGTGGTCTTTAGTTAAAAATTAATTATTAGAATATTTAAAATAAAAATCCAGAATAATATCGATTTACCTAGTAAACTGCTCTAATCTTATATCCACGATCAATAGCCTTATGAAGCTTAGCTTACGTGAATACTTCAGAAAACTGCCTTTGCTTTATCGTGTGATGACAATCATTATGATCAAGTTCAATAGCACACGTTCTTTATAAGGTTTGTTATACATACTATCAGCTCGGAACGATCTAATTTTATAGTCTCTTATAAGGATGTGCTTATAGACTATGTTCCAAATAATTAATTTATGCCGCTTCTTTAAGAGTTACGTTTACTATAAAATCCATTAACAGGTGTAACTAGTATAAAATCTTCTAAATTATTGGCTTAAAATCTTCAAGGCCGACAGAAGGTAATGTGAAGCAACGCGTAATAGAGTCCAATTTTGTTAATTCTTTGAAATATTTTTTGAAGCTAAACACGGCTTGGAGTAAGGTCGATTCATCATTTTTGCAATATTTTTCCAGTTCAGGCCAAAATTGCAAAATAGTATTAGTTGTTACTTGATAAGTGCACCACTCTCTAAAATTAATAACATTTTGTTCTCGGACATGTTCTCGACTCCGTAACACGACTCTCCGATATTTTTAATTGGACAATCTTCAATATCTTGATTTTCCGGTTTATTAATGTGACGTGGAAAATAACTTTTCGACATATCCGGAATTCCAAAAGCACAGGTGATCTTGGCTATTCACAATTGGATAAATAATAGGCTATCTGAAAATCTTACATTCCCGACATCCAAATTAATTAGTTTAGATCCTAATTGCTATTTAATAATATAAAATGATGCAATAAATAAATTTATTGTTACTTGCTATTCAATTTATGTTTAAGATTTTGCATATATCTTTCAAGCAGCTCTTTAAAAACAAACGCCCAATCATAGCCGAAAAATTTGACAATGAAAGAATGTGACCTCCCATCGTGTGTGCTTTTTAGGCCAATGTGTAGCATACGTATGTAACATAATAATAAACACTGGTTTGTTCTTCAAACTTTTGGTACATTAATCCAGAAAATACACAGTTGTATGACGGATCGTTTAGTTTTTCATCGATGCATCAATCTCATACTGTCATCGAACAAACTAAATTGGGTTGATGTGTCTCTCTGTTATCAACTTTAATTAACATGCATTCAGTGTCGAACATGTTAATAATTTTTAGTTACTTTGTCTTCTTCAACCAATTTTTCAGATGATAATGTCTTGAGTTTGCAATAATGAGACATTTCTGAATAACATTCGTTACATGAGTAACACAAATATACGTGACATTCATGTGGATGTTTCTTATTTCCGGTAAGTTACATCACATTCAACACAAAAGCGTAATTCAATGAATAACTGGTTTTTAATATGAGTATCAAAGCAATTTTGGTTCAGAAAGTTTCTTCCACAATCATCGCATATTCATTTTTTTCGAAACAAATTTATTTTGTACTAGGCAAAAATATCTTTCTGGACAGCGATGTCTAACTTTCGACCTAAAAAACTTAAAACATGGGGAACACAATTTATCGCTGTTAAAAAACACCAAATTTTAGTTATGACGTCATAATATCCCAATCCACTCGTGCTTGACCTTGGCCATAAAAGTTAAATATGTTTAGATGACTCATCTCCCTTATAAATTTCCCTGAATTTGCATCAATTACAAATATTTGGTATATTCCGTTCCATTCCGGTTCTATTTTTGAAATAGGATCATCTATAATTTGTGGATTACACATAGAAAGATTAAATTGCAAAGCCTATTGTCTCACTCCATTGAACGTTTTGAGTTCTTTTCTCTAATGAATTTTTTCCATTCTTTTGTAACTTTATGATTAGGGCTGTATCAACATGCATTTTCCCAAGAAATAAAGCCCTTAAACCACATAATGATTCTGAATTGTCAATTTTAATTATTGGTTTTTTACTGTTTCTTAAATCTTCATATGTTTGAGGTAACGCCGAAGTTCGACCAGAACCTTGCATTTTTTCCAATATAAACACTGTAATCTTTTACATTCATTGGTGGCAAATATAAATTTTCAGTTAGTTGATCGTTTTCTATTGAAACGCTTACTTTTGAATCTTGTGGAGCATCCGCAATCAAAGATTTTATTGATTTTTCAAAAGCATTATCTATTTCTTCATTTATCGGATTAACTTCTTTAAAGTCCATTAAGTTACGATGAAACATGACATCTGCTTTAACTATGTGTCGCAAAAACATTTCACTGTAAAATATTTGAGGATTTATAAATTCGAACGTAACATCAGCAACGGTATCTGAACGGTCATCAATATCACCTTTCTCTTGTTTATTCAAATTCTTCGTCAATTCTGGGATCTGGTTTTGCTTCATTATTATCGCTTTGTGAATCATTATTTAGAAATTGTTCGCTAATTATATTATTTCGTATTCCTTATTCCGCTGCCGACACTAATATTTTAAAAATCAATATATTACATAACAATAAAACATTTATATTTTACCATAAGGAGTAGGTTGAATAAGCGCAATTAAAGACCATTTACTGTTTAATCTTAGGTAATGACACATCTGGCCTTTCGTTGTTCGAATTATTGTCAGAAATAATTTAATCAGGAATTTTTAAAATAAAATCGTGGCAAAACTTGTTTAATCGCCTCTCTTATATAAATTAATCGATAGAATATTTTGTTTCATAGCATGCAAATGATTGTATATAAATGTATTCCCTTAAAAAATAGCTTTATCCCCTCAGGATGTTTACGTCTGGTAGGAAAAGGGGAACATTGACTGTATCAGTTTGAATAAGTGCTTACTTAGAAAATACTATTACTTTCAAGGTTACTATATGTCTGCGTCAATTTTGAAGTTAAACTTAAGGTTAAACACACGTTCTCTCTTATAGTAGTTTAAAATTAATACAAATTTATTCTCAAAATAATAATTTTTATTTTTAAAGTAAATTAAAATCAGATACAATTTTATTAGATATAATAAAACATTTAATTATAATAATATTTAATCAATTCGTCCAATACACCCTTAAATTATAAATTAGTCATTAAATCTCAAAGGTAATAGCTCGACATACCTTGATTATAAAATCCTTTAGACCATCAATTGTCTTCATTTCTTTAACAGAGAGTCCAATAATTGATTCTTTACCATATTTGTCTTATAATCCAGTGTACCATATATTTCCGTAAGTTTCAATAGTGAATACTTGTAAATAATATGTATTTTTCATGTAACTTTTCTATTCAACGCGTTTTGTCTTGTAATTATGGATATATAGACCAAATACGTTAAGAATTCTTCAAATGTCAATCTAACTCCTGATTCAGAAACTTCTCCATTGTGTTTAAGACGTATGTCAATAGCTAAGGTGGTACCACGCTTAACATCTTTAACAGTCATAATTTTTAATACTTTTTCGTATTGACCATTAGTCGAAATTTGAATGACAAAGTTTTCTTTGATGACATCAGTTATCTTATTAGTAATGAGTTAACAATTGTTTCATTAATCACTTAATAGTGATTTTAAATTCGTTGATCGTTTGCTGATAATTTCAGTTTTAATTCGTTTCTTCGTTTGGATTGTTTAAAATTATTATCGTTTTCTTTCAATTTGTTTGAATATCAATTATAAGTATGATTGCATGCAATTTAATCATTACTTAATTCAGTATATATTTCTTTTCACAATGAATTGTTTTTCATTCGAATTGAGTCTGAATTCTCTTATAAACTATTGTTAAATCATTTGAACGCATGCTAAAGATTTAATATTATTTAATCGAATTTGAATTGATTTGATTGATTTAAATTGACATCAAATGATTTACAATTGAATTGATGTCAAACACGTGTTTCATTTGATTAAACTCTTAATTATTATTTATTAATTAAATTATTAAACATTAGGTTAACTTAAACTTAGAATTAATTTAATACTAAATTATTATTAATCATTAAATTATTTAAAAACTAATACTAATTTTTTTCAAATGAGTGGTGACAATCGTTTGCCTTCTCTTCTCCCGCTTTTTTCGTTTATGACTGCACCGAATGTGGTGTTTATTATTTCGATATTTTCGATCAAATATTTATTCAATTAAAATCACGTTTTATTCAATTATATTCGCTTATAATATCAATAATAATTCGATAATAATAATAATAAATTGATATAATATTAATGGTTTGTTTTAAAGTGGTTTCACTTAAATTATAAATGAGTTAAGTTTTAGCCCAAATGGCACTGAAAAACATGCTTTGTTTTAATAGAAAAATGGTTTGAATTATATTTTAAATGTTATCGCTTTGCGATGTAAAACACAACTGTTTTGTTATATGCGTTTTGCATATAACGTATAAAATATACGTTATTCAAACGATTTGACTATTTGTCACTGATATGACATAAATTATGTCACAACAAAATAAATAGAAATGGGTGCACCATTTTTAAAAAACAAATAAATTTGGGTCGCAGAAGAAATTTGTTTGATATTTTGGGTCGCGGAAGGAAAGAGTTTGAAAACCACTGACCTATAGGTCTACCTCTTGGAACCAACTTGAACATTGCTTTTATGATTTATAAGAAAATTTTAGTAAACTTCACATTCATTATAATTCGATTGTTTTACTTCTCTGAAATTTATTTATTAGAACTTTTGGATAATAAATTTAATTATGTATTTACATGGTAAACGCATTATTAAGTGTATCTTTAAGTTAAATAATATAATTAAATTAAATCGTTAGTAAAATAATCAGGAATCGTACATTTATGGTGACATAAAGCATCAATTATGGTATGGTTGGTATTATGGTGTCTTTCTAAGCAAATTATGTTCTCAATTAGACTAGTATATCGTTAAAATTTTTAGACCTGAACCCGACAGCTTTGAGTCCGAGCGCGACACGTTAAATTTACATGAAACCCGAGCAGAACCCATTTCCGGTACTCGTTTAAATAATGGTAAAATATTCCAAATTATGGTATACCATAATAATTCGATTCCTGATCTTAGTTCATAAATGTGATGTTTAAAAATTGATATCGTTGTAGAGGTTGAGGCACGGGTTCCAGTCAGAGCATCTGAAAGCCAAAACTGACATCACTAATCATTCCATCAAATTGTTTATACTCTTTTAAAATGTATTAAGTTTTTAAGTATCCATTTAAACATTTATGAAAATCCTCATATTTTATATGATCGTTTTATACATTATAACTAAAAATTTATAATAATATGTTTTGTGTTAAATGTTTAGTCTTGAAAATGTGAAAATTGTTTTAATGAGATTACTTCTAATATTATTGAAATATTTGCACATTTCAGTTCATATTTGTTAAAGCTGTACATTTAATAGAATTACATATCCATCTTTTAATTTCGAAGATAATCATAATACGAATGTTAATATAATAATATAATAATAATAATATCACAGAAACTATTTAATGAACTAATAGTTAAATCGTTGTTCATTTCAAAAATGGATTCAGTTTTTATGTTAATATGTTTATAATTTAAAGCATCAATAAAATCGACCAGCAATTATTGAGATGCATTTTTGACGAGTTTAGTATCATAAAAGTGTACATATCATTCTGCTTATCATATTTTCAAAAAGCCAATTTATTTGCAGGTATAAATTTCGATCATTTGTTCACAAACTATAAAACAAAATAAAAATAAATAAAGGTATTGCTGTATGTACTGTGATATACTGTATTACCAGAACAAGTGACAAAACAGCACCAATGAAATCTGCACTGACATCTTTCTACCTGACGGAACACTTGTGTGTTATACCCGCGTCCACAGCATAATAAATTGCAACTTTCCGGACCCGAAGACGTTTTATTACACTGTCTTCCAGTAGTTCCTAAAATTCCTTTTTTTGTATCTTCAATACAAAAGTTTGGAGACTTGTAAATATGAACTAAATCTTCTTTCCTTACTGGCACTTTCCTCTTCACTTTTCCGCGACGACGAAGACGTTTTCTAGCTTTTGGAGATATTTGAACAGAATTTTCGTATTTCTGTTTAAGTATATGTCCGACTTGTGTAAACGAAGGCAATGTTCGCCAACAGGTCTTAAGCTCACACGAACCGCTCACACCATGACAACGACATTTCAATTCCATTTGATTTGCAATCGCCTAAAATTAAATATCATTTAGAATTCATTAACATATTTTCAAGACGTTTTTATTAAATCGGTTGTTATCGCGGATTTTACTTCACAGCTGATATGAACTAAAATAATAATCTTAATTCACCATAAACCTTATACTGTATCATAATCAGAGGGCGGATATTTGATTAAAACAAATCTAGAATTTTGGTGGTTATTTGGGAACAAAAATTTGAAAATTTGGTGGTTATATAAAACATGGTTAAATTAGAAAATATATATTATATTTTTTTAATTTCGCGTTTCTCAATGCTATCTTATAATAATATAAGGCTTAATTTATCAAGAATATGCTTATTTTATGCAATACAACATTATGCACATATTGAATAATACCAATGAATAAATAATACTCCAAATAGCATATTGGACTTGCATGTAAAATACTTAGTTTAAAGTTTAAACTAAATAATATTTAGTTAAAACTTTAATTAAAATAAGAAAATGGTAAAAATTTAAAATAATTTCTGATTAATTCGCATAAGTCAAGCATTTTTCAATTAAGAATTTCAAAAATATTGAAAATATTTCAAAAACGTTGAAATTTGGTTAAATAAAGATACTTTTAAAATATTTGGTGGTTATAACAAAATTTTTAAAAATTTGGAGGTTTTGGGGTTATTTGGGTTTTAACCAACATAATCAACACTCACCTTGCATTATATTCTGAGTTAACTCAATAGTTTAGTCAATTTTTCGTATATTAAATATTTTTGGCATTTTATTTATTGTTATTATTGTTGCACAACTATATTTTATTTCCATTTTAAGAAAACAGTAATTTTATAAATTATAATGCATTGTTGTAAACAGTACATCAATATGTGTTTCGAGATTTTTAATTCAATTGTTGTTCAGCACTAAAGGAGTGAACATCACACAAATTATTGTTAAGCGGAAATTCATAAACACAAATAGACGCGTATCATAAGTATTAAAAAGCAAATAGTGGTACTCTTGAGATTAATTTTAACCATAAATAAATTTACTAATGTTATTGAAAACAGAAATAAAATATAATAAAAAATTTAAATGCCAAAAATATTTTTACACAAAAATTCGACTATACTATTGAACTAACTTAGAATATAACACAAAGTGAGCTCATTATGAATGTTCATACTCTTGTTTTCATTTTAAACATATTTTTGGTCATTTATAGACTATTATAGATTAATCCAATGGGTTTATTCAATTTTATGGTTTTTGATAGTTTTTATTTGGGTTTTAACTAAAAATCAATGAAAAATTTTTGGGTTTTTCTTGAACTTTTATTTATTGGTTTGGTTTGGATCCCAAAGTGAAATTTTCGGTTAGGTTTGGTTTCTCTAAAGTAAACCATGAACACTTTTAAATTTTAAGCTTATTTTTGACTATTTTAGAAAGCACTTAATAAATATATATAGACAGGTAGGTGTACAGACAGACGGACAGACAATGTCAAATCCAATAGACCCTTTGGATAAAATCAGTTAAATTCAATAAAAATAGTATATATTGATAGTCCGATAAATCCGACTTTTAATCATTTTCCGATATTAAACTAAATACGTAAAATTATCGTTGATATCGATGACTATTTAAGATCCAAAATGATGTTTTATTATTAATTAAAAAATCAGACAACAAGTATAATATAAAATATGAATTAGAATACTGAAAAATTAATGATAGAATTTATAAATTTTTTACTTTATTTAAATCCGAATTTAAGTTTTGATACCTTTTCATAAGATTTTAGCACGAAAAAGTAATGTATCTGATCATAACCTACAGCTAAAACTTTAATGACGATTTGAAGGGGAACTCTATAAACAATTGAATGAATGGCGAGTAAAAGAGGTTAATTGGGTTAATGAATATATTGTTGTAAATAGTACTTCAGTGAGTGTCAGCTAACAATTTTGATGTTGACTCGACGAAAGCGAAATCAAATTTATCAATACACTCACTGAAGTACTATTTACAACAATGTATTATAAAGCTATAAATTTTTTTCGTTGATTAGTAATAGTACAAACTGCTTAAAAATAAAATAAATTATAATTGGTTAACAATAGAAACTATAATTTAAATGCCAAAAAATTTGGATTATACTGTACTATTGAATTAACTCAGAACATAATACAAATTGAGCTCATTATGAATGTTCATTCTCTTTCTTGTTTTTTGTTAAATTTTTATTGTTACTTCAAAGCAATTGCTCTCAAACTTTTCCGCAATGCGACTCTAATTTCGTCATAAAAATGTTTACGAGACTCAAACTTTTGAAAATAATCTGAGAATTTGATTATATGTATGTATAAGCTAGCTTTGGATAACATTAACAATAATCAATAATTAATCTGTTAACATTAATTTTAAATCAAGTCACAAATAAGTTTTTTATAATAATAAATAATCTTTTAATTATCTATTTAATAACTTAAATAAATAATGTGAATTGAGTAAAAAAATATTTAATCAATTATTGATCATTTAGAATGTCTATCCTACGCTAATAGAAATTCAAATGACCCAGGTTTTGGTTAATGATGGAGAGGTTCGGGTTCCATAGGCTCCAGCAGAACTTAAGCCTGTGCCTCCATTTAAAAACCTTATCCTCAAAGCTGAGCCTGAGCATGAACTCTCCTTCCTTTAGCCCGAGCCTCTTTTAACTTTTTCAGATGAAAATATATTTAATTTAATATCAAATAACACAATAGAACTTTTTTATGAACAATACATACGTTTGGCAACTTTTGTAATAACAAAAAAATTAATAACAAATAAATAACATTTTTAAAAGTTGAAAATTTTTCTAAAATTTACATTCCAAAACATACTAAATTGCACAGAACCTCTAAGTCTCTCTTAAGCGTAATCCTAGCCTTGAACCTCAGATTCGGGTTAAGGTTCAGTCTCCAAAGGCTCTGAGGCCAAAACGGGTATCACTAATTTTGGGTCGAAAACCACTGTTTTAAAGCACTTCAAATATTAATCTTAATGGTACGAAGTTTTGATTATAATCAGAGGGCGGATATTTGGTTAAAACAAATCAAGAAATTTGGTGGTTATTTGGGAACAAAAATTTTAAAATTTGGT
>JAQGAW010005143.1:0-10025 GCA_034698025.1 Phthiracarus crinitus | reverse complement strand
CATCACAAATTCCCTCACACGAGCATTAAAAAATCAATGAATGCAAAGCTGTAAGTGCGAGAGAGTGCGAGAGTTGAATTAAATCGAGAGAAATGCACAAAAAATTATAGTTTGCATTGCAATGTTGGAGAGAGAGAGAGAGATGCGAAAAGAGAAGCAGTAAAAAATAAGGTTTGCATATTCGCATATCTCTCATAATATAAACTTATATGATCTTCAAATTTGTATGTCTCAGTGGGAATTTTCACGATTTTTTCTGTATATACCGCTAAAAAATTTTGGTTGCGAGCAAAAGCTTATACCCCTAATGAAATGCAGATAAGAAGTTGCACCACTTATTAACGTTAAGCTACACATGAAGACTTAGCCGATGTCGATATGAGTATATGATTGACGGACTGTTTCGTGTATTTTTATAAAGTTATACAATATATATAAATATCTATATGTATGTGCATATGTATAGCTTATATACTGTTATACTGGCATCACCTTATTTTACATAATCACTATTCACAAGTACACGACAAGCCTATCATAAAAGTAAAAGAGACATGAAGTAAATGGCAAATGCAAGTAATAGTGCTTTACTTGTATAGAAATTGGTGTTAACTTTCGCATGTTTTTTCTAAAGAATCTCAATCTCACTCTCGCTCTCAGTTAACTGAACAGTAAGCTAACTCTAACTCTCTCTACACTGTATGTGTTGTGCCCTCCACTCAATAAAAATGTTTAGCTATCATATGAGAACGATTAACCCTTTTTATACAGTTGCAGTGTTTTGCAGTGCATTTCATCTGCGAACGCTTGCCTCACCTCAATCTCCCCTTCCAGTCATATAAATATTGTTATATAAACTAGTTGTGCATTGCGTTCACAAATGCAAATCGTTTTGGTCTGGTTCCTGTCAAACCCGATGATGTATTGCTTGTTACTCTTTTAAAACGAATATAAAGCGGTAAAAAAGGATTCACTAGTGATGATACATACAGCTGAATATGCTATAAATTTAGTGATATATGTTGACTGTAGCTTAAAGTCTTCTAAATTTCTAACAAGTAGTTTAATGTCAATTTTTTTTGTTTTTAGTTTCATAAAAATTTTTTTTGTCTCATACACTCCTATGCATATAAAACTATACTCTGAATAGTGTTAAGTATTTTAATATATTGCCAAAAAACTCATAATATTCCTGTTCATCGAAGGGTATCTTTCTTTTAAAATTTAAATTTCATATATAAAATTGAAAATATTATAAAGAAAAGAAATATTTTGAAAATTATTTTCTTTAAGCGTGATTTTTATTTCGATTTTCCTCTTTTTATAGTTTTTCATCAAAATAACAAATAAAGAGTGAAAGCGAATAATATATAATATAAAAGTTAAAGGAAATAACAAACATAGGCATCACGTGGCATACATTGCATAGCATAGCATACATAGCACTGCGAGATATTCGTAACAAACAACTGATACGACGTTAAAATTAAATTTTGTCTTTTTATACTATAACAAGAATAAAGAAATGTTACAGTGAAGCCAAGGTATTGTTGCAAAATGTGATTCTCAAACGCGAACTCTTGGGTAATACAAATCAATAATGTCTCAACAGGAGCACCAAAGATTACCATTTGTAATAAAGCCTACGGCTGGCAAAAAAAGATATCTATATGCGAATGCATGCACAAGAAGTTCAATGATTTTTTCTCCCTACTCCTCTCTCTCTCTCTCTCTCTCTCTCTCTCTCTCTCTCTCTCCCCTATAAAATCTATGCTATTTAGCATATATTTTTTCCCTGTCCCTCTCCCACCCTCACTCTCAACATTGAATTATATCAACTCACGCTGAATATTGAACGAATGAGCGAAAAAATGGGGAAAAACATCAGTAAAATGAATTCTGTTTTACTTAAATGCAAACAAAAATTGGTCCAAAGAATTGACGAAATGGTTTTCACACATCTTTATTTGAGTGTTCAATTTTCATAGTAAACAAAATGTATGTTATATATATCGGAATATAAAGTAAGATAATGTCTATAAGAGTATACTGTATTATATACAATGTACAGTATATATATTATACGTTAATTTTATAGATTGTGCAGTATTGAGCATAAATAAATAATAAGTAAATATGCATGCAATTTATAATAAACTAAGTTACAAATTTTTGTTATGCACAGAATAGCTGACAAAAGCAAAAAATGAGATCTGGTATTCAATTAAGTTTTTGATATTCAAAACATAATGTCAAAGCTATTATAAAAATAAAAACGGCAGCTAATAATGAGCTCATTTTGATTTTATGTTGAATAAGCCCTAAAAGAATAAAAACCATAACCACTCCTATTCATTCTTATTCTATTCTGTGCTGCCTTAGGGTTATGATGATCCGATAACAAAAAAATGTCAAATCTATGAGTTAGCGTAATAGTAATTTAATTTTCGGTATCTATTTTTAGATATTTTCTGTTTTTTAAAACATAATTAAATTTGAATTAATGTTAGCATCGCTAGTAAATATGAGAAATAAAAGGTTATATAATGTTTTATGTTTTATGGCCGTGAATATGTACTAAATGACCACAAAATGTTATGAAATAACACAATTTCTTTGTAATGTTAGAAACTAAGTTTATCTCATATATCCAATTAAGTTTCTATAACTCTGTTTTGTATTGTACATTGTATACTGTATATCAGTATATACAGAATATACGGTATATATATATTTTTATTTTGCTACCATTTATTTATCCACAAATGTAAAGTAATAATAATATTATTTTCTTTTCTTTTTTGTTATATATTTTCCTCTCATTTTGTTGTTTTGAGTATGATATGATATTAGAAAACAGAGGAGAGAGAAGGAGAGCGAAGGAGAGAGAGCTCTAATATTAGCAGTGGTAAACGTAGAATACAATCATGCACAACATTACAACACTTTATTGCATTATGAACTGTAGCACATTATGTTGGGCGCCAAAGTCACTTCTACCTCTTTGTTGTATATTAATCATAATGTGTAATAATAATAAAAGGAAAAGCGATATTTCTAAGTGAAAGGAAATATAGACTTAGAACAGGTGAGACAAAAGAAAATAATATTATTTCAATGTAACTGCGCTGTACATGCGATAAGTGTAAACGAAACAAAAACCGTATATTCAATACATTGCACAAATTAAAAGCTTCATTAAAGTAAATGTAACCGACATATATTTAAAGCAAATCTCCCACACTTCTACTACATATAGCATATATATCTATTTCCCCCTTTTCTCTATCCCTCCTCCTCTTAAAACACATTTACAGATTAGGTTCAAACCGCTAAAGGCTTATGATAATTATAGACTCTTTGACTAATTAGTTAAACGTAGTGTGAAAAAGTAATTAATAATATTACACAAAGAATAAAAACAGATTTTAATTAAGGGGAAAACAGATGTATACATAATAGAGTATTATAGTGCGCACATTAAAAGTATAAGACATAAAAATCAATAATTTACTAATCAATAATTTTTCGCTGAACAAAATAAAGCGCAGTCTATTTCTGTCGCGAATAATTTTATTCATAAAAGACTTAACTTATTTTGATTTAATGTATTTTAAATTATTTCCAACAATATCTAAACTATCTATGAATAACAGAGTTTTGGACAAAAATGAAAGCAATGACATCTAATTTTAAAATAATAGATGCATTTATGTTTTTCCTCTCAGCTTTTTAGCTCATTTCTCTTTATTAATGTCAAAAAAATTTTAGACACAAAAAGCACTAAAATACAAACTTTGAGAGGACACGCATTTACGAGGAAAATATAATAGCGATTCTATGATCAAACGGAAATTCCAAATACACGAGCTATAATTTATTTTTTAAAATGAAACTAATAAAAATGTTTTTCTACTGCTACTGTTTTCATAGACAAAATTATTCCACTAAAGTAAGTAAAATTAGTTGTAAACGGCGACACACATCGCTATATTTATATTTGTTTTAAAAATACGGCCATTATTTGAATTAGTTTTTATGTGTATTTGTAAATTATAATATTGCATTTCGTGCATATATTTACCGCTAAATAATGTTTTATAACTGCATTAGAAAAATATAATAACTATTAAATGTTGTTTTTAAGAAAAGAATTGGCTTTTCATTTAAATATGCAATTATAGCGACAGAATTCTGATCAGAAAGTAATATATAATTTATGTTACTTGTATTTATTGCTATCAAGTTTATTTTAAGAAACTATTTTTTAAAAGTACAAACTGCCATTTATTTACCTGTTTTAAAATATTACTAAGCTATATAGCCGTTTATCAAAGTCAATTAAACTTTTTAAAAATTATTAATGTTGCTTGAAATTAACGCAAATTATATTACTTTACGGCAGGCTTTTTTCGGGCTTTTTTCTTCATTGTATGTACAAATGGGCGGAATATCTAATTAATTTCGGTGTAAACATTTTATCTTCATTTACTCCACACACTTTTAAAGTGTGTATAGTTTTTTCTCTGTGTTCGGAACAAAAGGACTTATATAATGTAGAATGAGTATAGTGTATGCATAAGCGGAGAGAACAGAAGAAGCAGCAGAAGTGTAATTAATAATTGAAAGAGTGCTGCAGGAAAAAAAGCGTTGTTCGGTAATATTGTTTTTCTCATTATTTGGTACGTTGAATGCATTTTTCTAATTACCTGTCAACAGACTCAACAGACTTAGCATTCACTGCAACGAGCATTAAAAGCAAATGTGCAAATAATAAAAAGAAATTGAATGAAAACAAAAAAACTAAGTTATATTTGCACTGTTTCTTGTAATCATCTCTCACGCGCTTCATAGCAACTAAAGTTTTTATACTCTAATTGTGAATTTAGTTCTTTTCTTTTATTCATTTATTATTTTTTTAAAAATGGATTTTTTAATCTTATATTTTAATGAGAGAGTTGTGTTTGTGTGTGGGAGTATGAGAGTGAGTGAGTGAGTGAGTGAGAGAGAGAGAGAGAGAGAGAGAGAGAGAGAGAGAGAGAGAGTTCAGTAGTACATAGTAGTACTAGTATTAGTAATAATATTTGAAAACTTCTTTGTGCACAGTATTTGTTAAGTTCTTATTCGCAACAACATTATAAGTTTGGAAATGTCATTCGATAGTTGGCATAAAGTAATATCAAACATTAATTTCAGTTGCAATTACATTTCAAGGATATCACATCTCTGGCAGTTTGTTTCGTTATATAAATTTCTATAAGCTTTTATATAAATGTAAGTTATATATATTGATAACTGCAGACTCGTCAGTGAGAGTTTTCTTCAGCAGTAGGTGGTTCTGTTTGGCTGATCACCACCGCCGCCACTCAAACCTTATAATAACCGGCACTCATTTCAAGTCAGAAATTTTTTTCTTTTAAGAAAAAAGGCAAATTTTTGTCCCAAGTCTGGCGAATGCACTATGAATCTAGTCATTAGTAGATGTTTTTGTACCTTTCTTGTAACTGTTACAATGCAATGTATTAGAGATGCTCTTCTGCTCACTATATATATAGAGATTTCTAAAAAAAGTCTCATTGATTCGGATTCCCCTGTTTTTCTAAGTTTTCTCTAACTGATATTAGTGATTATATATATGTTTAAAAGTTTTGAACTCCCCCACCATTGGTAAGTGTTCAATAGTCTGGTTCGGTTAGAGTCTCAATCCCCAAATTCAGTTGAATAGGTGAATGCCATAATTTGATACAGTAATTATAGCCATCGCAGCTTCAGCTCAAACACAAGCACATCACTGCCTGAAGGACATATACAGAGCCGAAATGCCCAAAATTAGCTTTAACTTCAAAAGGTGAGTGTAATTATCCTGTCTATTGCAAATAGGTGTTATTAGCTCTATCTTATAATAATGAAAGAGTAAAGTTTTAGAGGCGACTCAACGCTCAACAATAAAATTGCACGACCATTGGGGTGTTCCCAATCACGAATTTGAATATTATATAAAAAATACTATAAATGGGGGACAACACAAAGAATAGAAGAGAAAAATTTTTTAAGATGTAATAATGATAGGCCACTAATGATAGTCAGAAAAAAGTTGCAACAACAAAGTTCATTACCACATTATATTATGATTGTATATATGTGTATATATATGTAGAATGTTTGATACCCTGAAAAAGCTAACTTCAGTTTTAATATCATAATAGTAATCGTAATAATAATAATAATCGCTTTATTTTCGTTGTCGACTTCTTTTAATGGTCAATTTTCATCGAAGTATTACTAATGATCATTACGAAAAATGTAGACTTACTGCTCTGCTTTACTTTTAAATAGCAACCATAGCTTCTCTAAACAGATATATATTCGCAGTTTTTATTGTTCGGTATATCTATATAGTAATATTGTATTTAATTGTTCAAACAAAGGTTAGCGAAAGTACACCTAAGAATATATATGAATGCGGTAATAATAACACCATTACATCATTTCAAGCATTGAAATATACAGAGAGAGAAAGAGAGCGAAAAAAGTATAAAATAAAACGTTACGCTACTCTGAACATTGCTTATAAAACACATAAAAAACATTTATTATCATTTTCTTTATATTTAGAATATTTTAAATTAATCATTTCGAAAATAAATGGAGAAAAAATTGATTAAAACTTAAATCTCAATAAATACTGTCTAAATAAATAGAAAAGACGAAAAAGGACTTCAATAATCATTATTTTACTTATATTTTTACGTTTCGATGGGAGGAATTGACAGTCGGATATATCAAATTAGTCATTTCTAAATTTATTTTGCTACTTTTGTCAGTTATATTTCTATTTGCAATCAGATTTCTCATTTAAATTTATTTGTCTTGTTTTTGTGGTAACTGATACCTTTTAACTTTTTTGGTTGCATTTATTTATTTTTAAAATTATCAAATTTAAATATTTATTATTAATCTTGAAATTTAAATTGAACTTTGATTTAATGATTACGATTTATTATTGATTAAAAGTTTTTTGAATAATCATTAAATAAAAAAGCGCACAATTAATAATTATTTTGTACTCTACTCTTTACTGGTCAGCCATTTATTTTAATCAATTCCGGAATCAGTCATATGAGATGTGGGTGAGGAAGAAAACAGTTTAAAATGTCAAATTCATGAGAGTTTGTTTTTTTTATTATTTTCGGCAAAGCAAGCAAAAAAACTTCCGCAAATGAAAAAAATTTAATTAAGACAGTAATTGCCGTGAATAACATGTATTACACATTTAATTACAAGCTATTAAACAGGTTAGCTATCTCTATATCAATTAATTTAATTAAGAAAAATAATTTTTATTTGTTTGCTTTGGAACTACTTTTTTAATGATACCTTTTTTATGATCACTACATTAATGTGTATTCAAAACTTAAAGTTTAGAAAATTTTCATATTTAACAGAAAATATTTAATAATAATAATGATAATTTTTTTCGTTAAAAAAGTTTCACTCGTTAGAGAATAAAAATTTCTAGTTATAAAGAAAATAATGAAAATAATGAAAAATAAGTACAATAAAAATAGAGAATAGAGAAGTGATTTTTCTCTCTATTGAATGCAAAATAAATATGTGTAGCGATAATACTTTAGTGAGAAGCAAAAGCATACCTAAACATCACTGAGAGTTTATTCCCTTATTATTGCGAGCACTAAAAGCTATCGTTGTTGTAAAAAAGTGAGTGAATGTGAGAGTAAGTGAGTGCGAGAGAGAGAGAGAGAGAGAGAGTCACTGCACTGAAAACTGAGTCTTTCTGGTTTTTTTGATGCATACAATGATCGTGGAGGCGCATCAAGAGATGGTGATATAACAAGAAACTTAGCCAGAATAAGGATATAAAAGAATTTTAACAAGAGTAGGGGACGATAGTGGCAAAGACTGGAGTTTTTTCTTTGATTTCACAACAATTCAGTTCAAGCATCAGAGTGAATCGAGCCGCTACGAAACTGAGATGTAATTACAGTAATAACAAGGATCCTAATAGTTAGTTGCCTCGTCAAAGCTATTACGTGGACGGCGCCAAAAGTGGGGGTCGACAACACCACAAATATAGCATCATATGATTTGGGGATTCAATATCATCGCAAACCGGGGGGAAATCACTATCTTTATTTCATTTTCATTGTAAAAAAATCCTGTTCAAATATTCAGATTAGATGAGGCGTTGCTATACTTAAAAGAAACGAATGGAGGATTAAAGATATTTAAAACTAGATATGGAGAATAAAACTTTTCCACACATACAGAAATTGTTAATTTTATAAATCCTGTTGATTCCCTACCGGTGGACAAAGATTAACGTCAAACGTTTGTAAATGTATTACTGTATATAAAATATGCATAAATATTTTAGTGCAAAGTCCCCCAATAAATATTAACTTTTTCAAAAAGCATTTTTCCTTAATTTCCAAGACATCCATCCACTGATGAATTGAGTCAGATATGAATCTATGGGTGTGGGAGTTTCTCCATTTAACAAAAATGAAGAAAGAAATGCCTGACGAGTCGTTTAATTTTGAAGGTGATAAACAAGTTCGTCAACTCTCTAAACAGAGAGGCATTTCATTTTTTTAACAAAATAGATTTGTTTGCTTTTCTATTGATGGCAAATGATGTCCATCGCCCAAACGTTTGCAAACCTTTAGGGGATTCCATATTTTATATTAAGAGATAAACTTTAAAGTACAGCACACACACCGTATTGCTAACGTATGTCGAGACTAAATTACATCCCTTTTTTCAATTGGAAAAGCTGTCCATTCCATTCGCATCTGAGACTAGCATTTCGTTTGATTTCACTTTGTTCAAAGATGTTTTTGTAAAAAAAGTTTTTTTCCGTTCAAATTACAATTCCCCCTCAAGACTCAAGACTTGAGCCAACAGTGCATTGCATTTCATTCTAATACTTCTCCGTTAGCGATCATACGCACAAAAAACTTTGTTCATAACAAAAAACTCTTTAACTGGACACGAAACATACTTTGCAATAGTAATAACAATTTTTAACGAGAAATTTTCTTATTTTCTTTCCATATTCAATGGAGCGTAAAGGATGAGACGGACAAGAAAAAAATAGTTTCGGCTCAAAAAACGAAAAATACGATTTTGAAATGTATTTCGAGACACATTGTAATGAAAGTATGTATTGAGGGTGGGATTTTGTCACTATTTGCGGTTTTCTTGTTATACAGTCATTCTAGTCATTATAATCATTTTTATAGTTTAATAGCGAACAGCTCTAAACAGCTCTAAAGCTTAGGAAAAGTTATGCCATAATTAGGAAAAAACAGTCATTAAGCCTACATCTAAACTAAGTGCTCCATTAATGATTATGATGTTATATTATGTAATTAATTAATATATGGCACTTTAATTATGCCATACAGTATCATAGAATGGCTTATAGCATGTTTGTTACACAAGTCGGCAAGCATTGAACTGTAGGCTCTAAAGCATTATAGCATTATGATTACGTTGCCATTATGTTAGCGTTTGTCTTTCATGCGATAATTTATAATTATACTTAAAATATACTGAGTTTTATGTTATGCAGTTTGCGAGCGATGGATAATAATAAAAAGCAAGTCATGTCAATATTCTCAAGACATTGCGCCAGTGGGGAGACGTTTTGGGGAAAGCGTTGTTGTGTTACTCAAATTCATGTATTTTAATTATAAGGAATTTTTTTCAACCAAAAAACATTTTATAATTTCATAGGAATTTTTTCTTGATAAAAGAAATGATGGGAAAATTACTTTTCGCTCAAAAAGAATCATATATATAGCATTTTCTATCGCACGAGAGACGATTTAATATTCGGAAAACCACGACAACGATTTCTATAATCAAAGTAACATTCATTTGGTAATTACAACAGCTATTGATAATTTCAGTTTACAGCATAAGAATCGAACCAAACATATTGAGCGCACACACACACACACTCACTCACTCACTCACACACACACACACACACACACTCA
>JAQGAW010005142.1:0-10025 GCA_034698025.1 Phthiracarus crinitus | reverse complement strand
TTGGGTATGCGTTGGTTTTGATCGTAATTGCCATCACTATTAATACAAAAATGTGCGATTTGTTTGTGATCCGTTAATGACAACAATTCAATTCTATTGTTAGCCATCATTATATTTATAAATTTTTTGGGTATTAATTCAGCTTTTATTTCGTCAAATTCTTGTTTTAATAGATCCATATCTAGTATATCACGTTTTATTGTTGCCATTTTTGCAGTTTTCTTATATCTAATTAATATCATGAAACATTTACTTTAATTGTCTTAACACACAGTCAAAACTCAGTTTATCTTAATTTAGTTTGATTACAACTTATGTCTGTACACAACATCATTATATCATTTTACTTGTTCATCAGACACTTTTCAGTTATCAAAAGCATCAAATGTTAATATTAATGATAATAAAAACAACTGACTCACACAAAAATCAGATCATAGAAATTATAAACCTATTTATTATTCATGTAATAACTTTTTAAAACAAAACGATTTAATTTATAAGTACATTCCGAACATTTTATAAATATTTTTATAAATATGAACGACAAAAGCGATAGATAATGATTGCAATTAAGTAATGGAAACAGTGTGGTGTCTGTTATCATTTGAATAAATACACTGAAATAGTGTACAAACTTACCGTAAATTAGGGTGTATAACACGCACTCTTGAATAACACTTAATCTTAGATAACAAGCACGAATCGTATAACACGCAATTCGTGTATAATCCGCACATACTTTATGTATAAAAATACAGATTTTAAACACGTGTAGTAAATAGAAATAACCATAAGAAAGTGTCATAATTAATAGATTTTTATAAAATAGAAATTATTTTTCAAAGCATATTGAAGGATTTTTTTTTTTGAAAACCAGTTTGGAGGCGTTTTAGGAGGCAAAAAATTTTGTTATTAAAACATTTTCTTCTTGAAAACCGTTTGAGGTTATTAAATAATTCTTTTGCTTTTTAAATTAGATTATTATAAGTAGGTTTTAAAATAATGTTTAAAAACTTTTAGAAAAATTATTTAGTCAACTTATATCTCTTTGAGGTTTTGGTCGGCATTATTGATAGGATTTTCAGGAACTAAAAAGTGGATAAAACTGGAGAGATTCGGGAACAAAATGTCCCAAAAGCAGTAATGATTCGGGAAAATTTTTTATTAAATATTAAATCTTTTTGAAACAATATGCTTTGAATACTTACAAATCATGTCATAATTTCGTACTTTATGTTAATTTCAATGACTAGAGGTAAGGATTTGTTCAATAACTTATAATTTATAAGTAATAAATTTGTTGCTAATTATAGTGAAAACCGTAGTAACACAACGTCGGAACCTCTAGGGGGGTCAGATCACATAAATCTCAATTTTTAGAGGGGAAAAAACTATAATAATTTGATAATTTTTTCAGCCATTGGGACCAAAATTTTTAAAAAAATTTGTTCCAATTTTTTTTATCGACAAAAGCATAAACAACGCCCCTCGAAAAATTTGATGAATTTAAAAGATAATTTTTTGATATTTTTGACAAAATATAAGGGGGTCAGAAAATCTCATCAGTTTTAATGCACAATTTTTTTACATTTGACCAAAAATGTTTAAAAAATTCAATTATTTATCGTCCTTGAATTTTCCCAATTTAGGGTATGGGTGGTCGAATTTTCCAAATTTCTATTGGGGGTCAACCCTGGGCTAGCACCCCCCTTGTGTAAATTTTTTAAGATTTCCTTATATCCCGGATTATTTATATAAAATGACAAAACCGGGATAAACCTGGAAAATTAAACAACTTTCAATTAATTAGTTTTATATAATAGAAGTTAATATATTTGTATAAATTTGTCTTTACATTGAGGCACGCGCTTTAGCCTCATTACGCACATCTAACACATATTCATTGTTTTTAAACTATTTACTGTTTAAAGTAAACTTTAGTATTTCAACTTCTAATGTATTATCGCTTATATAAATTAAATTACTGACTTTTTAGTCAGTCGTGTTTATACGTTAAGACTGTTAAGTCGCAAAATGTTTTAAGAATAATTTGTATTCACGATTACTCTCATAAATAATAAATATTTTATTACACGAAACAAAGTGTTTCAATTTAATCGATACGAGACAAGTAGCAAACAATTCAATTAATAAATCGCGAGATAAGCGATCGTTTGTATATTTTACTTCATTTGTCACACGTTTTAGTGACTTTCAGCGAACACACGATTCACGTTTGTGTCAACCGAATCAATGGTCAAACTCGTGTGCATACACACCCCTCGTTCGGGATCACATTGCGTTGTCTCCTGAACCGCACACATCAAACGCATATCTAATGTATAAAAAATCAGTGTAACACTATCTAGCGATCAGATAAGTCGCATAATAAAGTTATACTCCTCACTCTAAACGTGTAGTACTTTTTGTCATTATAAACGTGGCGTTTTCAGCACAAGTAGTGCATTCTTTATTTCTTTTGTGCGGAAACAATAAACGTTCGCAGACTATTTAATTATTCGTTTTCATTTCGTTAGTCGTTGATCATATAAGTTAACGGTTAGTCATTGGTCTACGGATACTCATCAGTCATCGGTCTCATTTGGAAATCGGTTAAAGCGTTTGACCGACAACTATATTAGTCTCGACATTAGCAGTGGATCATTGGAGGCGAGGTTCCCGGGGTTGTCAGATAGTAATCGTTTCTACGTTTAGACTGTCAACGACAACCCTCCACATTATGTTTTTGAATATTTTTATAACGTACTCGGCTTTTTAAGACCAAACTTTTGTTTGATAAATCTCTACATTTTACGCTTTACAATCTCAACCCCGATTTATAATATGACTGCTTTCGGAAACACTTATAAAAAATCATCATATCTAAAACGTATTCGATACCAGGAGTGCTCCTAAAAAAATTCATCTTAAGCCAAAATGTTTAGATCTGACATTTCATAAAATAGGGCACATTCCAGATGGAAGTTGTTGGTATATCTTAATAAACAAAAAATTTTTTAAACTTAACTTATTGAAAGATTTTAAATTACTAATATTCTTTAAAATTTTTTGCTTTTGAATAACAATAATTTGTAATTTTCAGTTAGATAACACGCATCAATTGTATAACACGAAATCTATTTTAATTTTGTCTTTAAATCAATTTTTTTACTTCGATAACACGCGTGTTTTACGGGTAATATGTAATAGTTTTATAATGTTGAATATAGGGTTTTGATTTTTGAAAATCAAAATTAAAACCAAAAATAATTTATGTTAATACAAAATGTATATTTATATTAATACATAATCAAAATACAATCAAAATTGAAATTTTGACAAAAAGCAAAATCATAATACAACTGAAATGATTATTATTAGTGATGTAAATCAGCTCGAAAACCTGAGCTGTAGCTGCGAGCTGAGCTGATTTAATAATAAATTTTTAGAGTTGAGCTGATTTAGTATTCAGCTCCTATTAGATTGAGCTGAGCTGGACTATATCGGAGCTGATGAGCTGGAATGTCATTATATATATATATATTTTGTATGAAAAATTTTAATTTTTTTAACTTATTATTTTTTCTAAACATTACAAAACAATTATAATGACTCATTATTATATGACTAACTTATTTATTCAATCTTTTTTTAATCTTGAGCCATATTTATATGCATAATTTCACAGGAAACTGAAAAATGCTTTAAAAATGCACAAAAGTCAGCTCAAACAGCTCGATATACCGAGCTTGAGCTGAAAGTTGAGCTGAGCTTGAGCTGATCCTTTGTGAGCTGAGCTGATTTTTGCAGCTCAAAAAATCTAATTCAAGAGCTGAATTTCAGCTCGAGCTGGAGCTAGCTCAGCTCCATCAGCTCCAGCTCTAATCGCTAATTATTATGTTAGATATCAAAATCAAAATACAATCAAAATAAGAAATGTAAGCCTTAAACAACATTAGTTGAATACATTTCATTGTTTGATGATTTTATGACTCTTATGTCTACCAAAATTGTATTTCTTTATATTTTACTGCTGAAAATTGGTGTAACAAAAATAAATATTTCTTATTATTGACTAATTTTAGCTAATCTCAAAATCTTTATTTGGTTTTTACTTAATTATCAAAGCCCAATTTTTTTTCTGTAGCCACACTTTATAAAGATATTTACATTAATAATTTTTTAATGTAACAAAAAATGCATATTTACAGTAAACCAAATTATTGCAAAGCCAGACACTCTAATGTTTCAATTTCTTTAAAACATACAGTAAAATTTGCAATAAATTACAAAAAGACTGAACTTTAATTATATAAATAAATGAAGTATAGTTTTACAAATATAATAAGATATATTTTTATATCTAAACTAGATTTGGAAAAAGATCGTTCTGTGACAATACAGAAGCGGCACTGAGAAAATTTTTACGGAGTTTGTCGAGAGTGGACTGTCTTAGAAAAATATCGGCACAACACTTGATCAAAGAATTTATTCGCAAAATCCCGAAAATCTAATAATTTGTCGGAATGATTAGCGAAAAAAAAATTACCGCTTATTTAGACCATTTTCTAACTTTGAGACAAATTTTAGGCGTGAATTATATTTAATTTTCTCTAGAGCGGAACTTTTAAAATTTGAATATTTTTCTTTGGGATTTTCATTAATTCTATGGGAATGTCATTATTTCTATGGAATACCATTATTTAATGGGAATTAGACTATTAAATCGTTAAAATTTTAAAACACGACCAGAACTTTTTTAAGACAAAAACCCTACACTACTCGACAAGTTTATCGGGTACCTGACCCGAAACCGACATTTTGAATACCCCATTGTATTGAGGAAATATTTTTTACGTTATTGTTTATATTTTTTAAATATTCTCTTCATGGGGAATATTGCTCTTTTTTGAAAATTTTAAAGAAAATTTCTTGAAAAATTTCTACTTTTCAACCATAAACTAGAAAGAGTATGAACATACATAATGAGCTCACTTTGTGTTTTTAATTCAATATTATAGTCAAATTCTTTCTGTATTAAGTATTTTTGGCATCTAAATTATTTATTATATTGTTGCAAAACTATATTTTATTTTTGTTTTAAGCAGTTATTACTTTTACTAATATTGTAATACGTGCTAAACCTCTCCACGAGCCGAATACGAGGTCTAACACGTTATGTTAAAGCTACACATTAACATACGAACCGTTAGCCAATCAGAGTCGACCGCTTACGTCGAATCGACCAATAGTTACGCGTCACGTTCGCCTATAATCGAAACCAGCCAATCACACGCTTTCGTCGATAATGCTATGTTCGCTTAATAATTAATCCTAAACGTATCGCAATTAATATTCCTGTTAAATAGCACTTCTGTTAGACTCGAATCAAATCAAAACAATAAATAATAGACACGTAAGCAATTGAGTCGATTAATACTATTTATTTTTCAAACATAAAACATATGCGACCGATCGCTACATAGCGTTAAACGCGACTAAAGGTTTAATACATTATATGTATATTTAATACAATAAAAAACGTTTCAATTTTTAATTTTAATTTTCCGGGAAAATCACCGGTAATGCACAAACCGTGTTACGCCCGTATCACTCGTCCCCCTTTGATGTGTGACCACTAAAGTGGGACACACATCACAAAGTAAGAGTAATTGGAAAACGGGTTAATAACAAGTAACGGCTTTTCACATGAATTTAAAGGCTTTTCGTATATAATATTTAAACAAAATATGATTATATAAAGTATATTATTTATAAATTCACGAACTTTAAACCATTTTATTTGCCAAAAGGAATTTATAAATAAGAAATTTGAATAATAATAACGAAATACTACAATCAAACTAACATTTGATACGTTACTAAATGTGTGTTTTTAGATTATTTTTCGTTTCATTTTTGTTTTTAATTTTAAATATTCTTTATATTTAAACTTAATACTGAATACGAATGCGGAGCGAATAAGACAGTATAAGTTAATTATTAACACATTTTTCGCGATTCAAATATCAATTCTAAATTATGAGTATTTTTCATTAATAATAATAAAAATAGTTTTAGCTCCAGTTTGATAAATTTGTTTTCGTTTTCGCGTTCGTATCAAACTTTAAGCAAAACTATTTAAGCAAATTATATTGCTTTTAAAATACAAATTATTATAAAAATAGAAAAATAGAAAATACTAATTTATCGGTAGTTTTATCGTCATTTTTCATTTATTCGTCGTCTGATCCGCTCGAGTCTTGCGTTACAATACGAATCACTTCAACCAAATCCGGTGGTATTTCAATACCTGGCATCTGGAGTGCAGTGAATTGAGCATTAAATCGCATATCGTTGTCAAATAAACCACTATTAAACGTAACGATGAATATCGTTATACCAAAGGCTTCTATGTTTGGCATGAAAAATCTTGCAAACATATTACCAGTAGTATTGACTTGAAAGTCATCGCTAGCGTGTGTTGTCATCAATAAGTGTTGCATCGCTAAGCCTTCACTTCTTATCCATTGTTTTGCGTGATTGACAGATATGACTGGCGGACGATTAATATTAAGCATTCGGAAGTAATAGCGTAACATATCATCCATAGAGTAAACCGCTGAGCGTTCGACAGTTCCGTAAAACATGTTATATCGACCTCTAAATCGAAAGCAAGCCATTGATCTGACCACTGCTGCATTTAACCATTTGGCCAGAAGGTATCGCTTCAGTGAATGTGTCGGACTTTCTCCGTCCCGAAAGAAAGCTGAAGCCATCACAACCAATGACTTTAAACAGTCTTTAATGAGTTTGTAGTCTTCTGGCTTAAGAATATTGTATTTATTCATATACATCGAAATGATGTGTTCCTCATATGTGGTCGTTTCAACGACAAATCTTGTTTTAACGCTTTCGAAGTCGTGTTCGTCTAATTCGTCGATAATATTTCGTACTTTGGCTGCCACTAACGCAACGATACCTCTTAGTGGTGTTGCAGCCATTTTCTGCCATTCAGTCATAACGTGATAATTGATATGATTGCCATCATATCCCACATGTTCGCCACGAATGTTCATTAAAGGTGTCGGAAGATCGACATTCATTACATACAATAAAAATTTAAAATACGCGAAATTGCATGTCAGTATTGCGTGAAACATAATGTGCTCGAAGTCAATGATTTTTAGCACATTGTCTTCCATATACTCGAGAGCGCCATAAATGTTTGTTTGACTTGAAGTGTCGAACATCTGAATCTTCTCGACTCTAATAAATTCCACATTGTTTTCCCGAAACCAGTCTGAAACGTCATTAATAAGTCTGTCTGAACCGAAATTAAAAATTTCATTTCCGACATAATTTCGGCAAAGAGTTAAAGCCTCGTAAACGTGTGCGGGTTTGATACGAAGAATGACACAGATTTCAGCGAATATCAAATAAGGGTTGAAAGGATAAACACTGAGGTTTTGTTGCAAATAACCAAAACGCATAAAATTTCGAAAATACTTCTTTTTTCCGCAATTTTCTTTAATTAAATAGTGATAACCGACCGGAATGTTATCGATTTCCAAAGCGTGCACATATTTAACCATTAATTTTAAGAGCGGGTCGCGATAAACACGTGCCAAAAAGAATTTTAAGTCACGCATCGGTTCAATGTTTCCATAAATCGGATGATGTGATGCCTGATCACTGATTTCTTCCAAATCCAAACCCAAAGTCGCTTCGCTTAAGCGTTCTCTCGCCCATTGAAGGATCAAATTGTGGTATACTTCGTCATCGATAATCATTCGCTCCATTGCTTGTCTATGCGAATACATTGGTTCAACCATTGCTGACACGATGTTGTGAATGACTGAATAGTTTGCGTTTAAAGCCATCGTTTATATGTCCGTTTAAGCCACCAATGAATTTGAGACGAAAACTGCTGAACTAAACGATTGTTTAACGAAAGGATTAGTTTAACGAATTTTTATGTTTTGTAATTATATGTTTGAATGTATGTGTGTTTGTGTTGTCTTTAACAAGAAATAAATAAAAACTAGTTACACCCCCATTGTGTTAAGAAATCCCTTCGCACTTACATCTATGACAGTGTCTACCGTTTCGGTTATGACACTCGAAATTATTGGCCAAAATTTTAACAATTATATGTGAAATGAAATTATGTACTGATCACTGCTAACACATATAATAACACGCGTTCACTGAAACAATGGTATGAACAGTGAATCGTATAACTAACGTATGTCTTCACTACACTATACTCTCATAACTCGTGCGATTCCGGAATAATAAATAAAAACATAATTAAATTAATTATAATATGTTTTTAGGAGTCATAGGTTGCGCAGGCCTTATCTTCCGTTCAAACAAATATATAATTATATATAAAATTTGGTAAATGTGATTATACATAATGAAAGGGATTAACTAAATTTTAAAACAAATTTTAGTAACTGTACGTATGTTTTAGTGTATATGATTTGTGTGTTGAATGGTATTACATGTGATGTAATGACTAGAGTTGGTTAAACCCTTAAATAGTGGTTAAAACCATTCAAACCGAATAACAACTCTTTTTACAATAAATATTTTTGGGTTTTTGTAAATGATTTTTATGTAAAACTGTGTTATTTATAATGTGACAATTTTTTTGTTTTAATAAAATTAAATTTGATTAAGTTTTTGTTGCATTTAATGCATTTAAATAATATAAAAACAATTAATTAATACCTATAAAACTAAATTTAATTAATTACGATAAATGTTTGATTAAAAAATAACAAATAAATGACTAGAAATGTATTACAAATTAAATATGGATTTTGTATTTTTACGGTGTGGTCGAACAGTCACATTAAACTAGGCTTCAATTTTTATATATAATGATAACATTTTAACTGTGACTAATTTTCCATTTTTGGTTTAACGCTGTATAAACTGTGTGTATATCTAATACACGAAACGAAAGTATTTTGTTTTTTCTTTTCGGTCCGTATTAATCAAAGAGTTTTGATTAATACTTCTGCTAACTAAAATCTCACTTATTGTGAGTCACATTTTAAAGTTAGGCTTTTGTCCGTTCGAACACATAATTTGCATTCAAATTCAAATTCGATAACAATATAGTATAAACTGTTAGTGTTTTGTTTTTGTCTATTTTTCTGTTTTTCGTTTTTGTTAAAATAAATATAAAACTATAAAATTTGGTTAAATTTGTATTTAAAGGCTAAAAACAATATTATCCTAAATATTTTAAAAACTACTGTTCGCTAAGAAAGCGATTAAACACATAATCGTCTGAAATTTCTCTTCTGTTTCTATTACGTGTTCTGTTGCCTAAACTGCTGCTTAACTCTTGCATTACGTTAATTTTAGCAGTAGTTTGAGTTTCCCTCACATTTTGACAGTGAATTGGTTTCGCTTCACTGATAATATTTACGGCGTTGTTGTGTACGCCTCTATTTATGTTTTGTACATAACTCTCAATATCGCTGTCGTTTTCCCCATCATAGTCGTTATTCATTATTATATCCTCAAAGTATGTATTGGGAGTAAGAGAGTTATAACTCTCTGAGTCCGACTCGTTAACGCCAGTACTTTGTTGTGAACTTTGCATTAGACAAGCATCTGCTTGTCCTTCACTTTGCACTGTATTTTCGCTGTTTATTAAATTTGGTGCAATTATTTGTTGAAGTTGAGGCACATAAGGACTGTTAAATTGTTGAGTATCTATGATTGTATTGTCTGAACTGTTTTCGATATCATCAAAATTTTCAAAATTATTTGAATGGTTAGGCAATTGTCCCATAATATTAGACACATATGAGTTTCCGGAAATATCGTTATTATTATAATTCTGATATTCTGATGTCGAATAAATGATTGTTTCACTGTCCTGTGGTGTTATAACACTAGACTCGCCACTCTGTCCTATTTGATGGTCACTACTACTTTGAGGCACACTATTATCATTTAATTGAGTATTTCGATATTGAGTTTGGAAATCATCTGTT